>MJUU01065391.1:158260-173948 GCA_002080025.1 Modiolus philippinarum | reverse complement strand
GTCCGTCACAACTTTCGTAAAGCTTTTCTCTGCAATGGTAAATGATACAAACTTGAAATTTTGTCAGAAGCTTTGTGTAGTCATGCCATATTGTGGGATGCATTTTCAGACCTTTCAGGATGCTACTTCCTGTTTACCGACTTAGTCAATTTTTCATTAATCTGTGTGTCCGTCACAACTTTCGTAAAGCTTTTCTCTGCAGTGGTAAATGATATAAACTTGAAATTTAGTCAGAAGCTTTGTATAGTCATGCCATATTGTGGGATGCATTTTCAGACCTGTAGGGTTGCTACTTCCTGTTTACCGACTTAGTCAATTTTTCATTATTCTGTGTGTCCGTCACAACTTCGTAAAGCTTTTCTCTGCAATGGTAAATGATACAAACTTAAAATTTTGTCAGAAGCTTTGTTTAGTCATGCCATATTTTGGGATGCATTTTCAGACCTGTCGGGATGCTACTTCCTGTTTACCNACAGTTAATTTCTGTGACAAGGTCCTTATTGTGTCCACATTAATTTTAGTTTACACTTGTCCTAATTTCAGTGGCCGACATGCTGCGGTCGTATCATGCTGCGCTCGGCGTAGCCCTTTATTTCTGCATTGGTAAATGATACAAACTTGAAATTTTGTCAGAAGCTTTGTGTAGGCATGCGATATTGTGGGACACATTTTAAGACTTGTGGGGTATTACATTTTGTTTTACCAACTTTGTCAGGTTATAAGAGACTGGAAGATGAGAGCGGGGGTATTACTAGTGAGCATTTGCTCACAGATCCCTTGTTTTGTCATATTTTACATAGTGTTGAAATGTATGTTTATTATGTTATAGTGGGCTGTACAATATGCCTGGGACTACTACTGGCTCTGCCCATAGCTATGATTGTAATAGGTATGTACCGTGATATATATTGATATAGAGTCTCCTACTGATGTGAATGATTAATGATAATCTATCTTTGAGATAGTAATACCATCCGAAGACACAACATCCAAGTTCCTGCAGGTTAATTATTTTATTGAGTCAACATGTTTCTCCGGTTAGTAGGGCGTGAAGAAAAGAAAATATCTTATCATTTAAAAGGGGTTTATGTTGTACATAGTGTGTGTCGATACTCTTAGATATTGTCAATTGAGATTTCTATTTTTTAATGCCACTTAATTAAAATATAATTATTTGGCTGTTCTTCATGGAAAACTAAACATATAACCCTTAAACTTCTTGTGACAATGTGTAAAGATACGTCACACTTTCATACAAAATTTTGATCATAAAGGTAGCTGCGTTGTTAAGATTCTTGCAATATTAATACAATATAAGAAAAACTGCAATAAGCATACAGTTGTAACAGACATACAGCAACTGTTAACAGAGCAGTTGAAATTTTTATTAAATTGATAATCTTGCTATCAAAAAGAAAGCACAGTAGGTTGTTCTCTTGTGAATATTTTGCTTACCCTTTAATAGACTAACCATAAAAATATGGACACACAAAGACACATTTGAGTAAAGAAATGATCTTTTCCAGATGAATGACTGTTGAGATCACCGATTCTTGTAGATATTTACATTTGTAAACAACATATTTCTTCTCAAAAGCGTAATCCCCTATACATCAATCAGTCATTCTTATTTGAACAACATACAGTACACACAGAGTGTTTCAGTTACAAAACACTGAGGTCTGACATGAGTGAAAACACTGAAAATTGCTAGTGAAATGCTGGCATTTATGACTTGCCAATATATTTCTATGTAATTAACAACAGGAAGTTTGCTGGTGTTTTCACAGACATTTGTCGGTGTTTACACTGTGAAATATGTCAGTTTGAGTGTTTTGTAACTGCAACACTTTGTGTGTACTGTATACTGGTAAGACATTTAAATGTATCTCAGAACAGGAAATATGTTCAAATCTTACTGGATGTGCATGTTTATCGTGTAATTTTCTTACAAAAGCGTTAAACAGCATACAGAAGAATTGTAAATCAGATATTTCAGGCGCACAGGCTCCTATACTGTGTACAAATGTAAATATAATCTCATAATCAACTTTAAGGAAAAAAATGACATTTTGAGACATTTTGCTCATTAATTTTATCAATTGACCCAGTATTTCAAATTTTAACAAACAACTTGTAGGACACTATGTCTAGATGTAAGAAAACAATAGAAGTTATGATTATCAAAGTTCTCCTGTCAAAAAGGTTAAACATGTTTAACACTTAGACAGTGGAAATATGATAATCAATGACTTGAAAGTGATAGATTCTGATACTAATACTGTAAACCAACTTATTTTCGTGGATACTTTATTTTGTGTTTAATCCCGTCTGGTGAAGTTCGCAGATATCAATTTTCGTGATTTTCTATTTCTGTAAACGCATTTATATAAGGATCAAAGAAATTTGCGATGATTTATTTTCACAATTTTTTCTTGCTCGCGAAGATCGCTTGGTTTACAGTAATATTTTTCATGTATGTTTAGTTCATAACTTGACTTTGACATCATTAATCAATAATGTGACATACCAGAAATGTCTTTAACTTTGTATGGCAATTCACAAAATTCAAAGCTTTCATTGGAGCGTTAAGATCAATAAGATGTATTGATTTAGTTCTGAAAAAAAAATATTTAAGATGTATTTTGATATTATACCACAGCCAACAAAACAAAAGTCAGACACTTTAAAGCAGTTATGATTTATAATATACATTGTATGATGCATGTATTTGCAGGATCAGTATATCTACACGACTGTCCAGCTGAACGGTACATTCCTATCTATTTAATTGTTGCTGGTAGTGTCGGAATCGTTGCAAATCTCATGGGACTGTGCAAGAAAGCTAAAAACAGAAATGATCAAGAGCAAGATGACCAAGAGAAAGTCAAAGGAAATCCTGTTGATTATCTCATCAATTGTTTTCTGTTGGCTTGGTTCATTGCAGGTAATTTTCATAAGATCAAGTAGAATTTTCTCACTGTATTTTCCCCAGAATTTATTATACTGGAAGATAAAAAAATGTTTGTATGGTATGTAAAAGTATAACATATATTTTTTATTTCTTGTGCAGTGAATATGTGTAATTACATTTCAACTGAAACCATTAACAAGGTTCTGTTGTGGGATTTTTATACCTCACATACAAAAGTGGGTGGGGACGGGGGTATATAGTGTTTGGGTCTTTCAGTCCATTTGTTCGTTCATCTGTCCATCTGTATCAAGTTAAGTTTGCCCACATGTTTTAGTTTCTTTTCTGTGAAGGATGTATGCTATTGTCAATAAATTTTATAAAAATGCACAAAACAAAAATCATAATGAAAATTTATCCATACAATCAACTTCATGCTTCACTGATCACAGAAAAATTGGGATAGTATGAAGTTTACCAACAGGTTAAAGTTTTCTTTCTGTGGAGGATATTATACAATTATTGACTTTGCTATTAGGTTGCTACTGGGATTTATCAACCTGAAAAAAGTTATATTCACCGAGCTGAAAGCGAGGTGAATATTGCTTTTTGAGGGTTGATAAATCCCTGTAGCAACCTATTCAAAGTCTATAATTGTTTTATTATATGATTATACATAGAGACAGTATTACTGTCAATCAATGAGAAATTGAAATTCTGATTCGCTTCCTTATCTGTTTTGTAAATTCATTCTTTTGAGGATACTGACGATTTACATTGTATAAATAAAATTAATTTGCGTCTTAAATTAAGAAAAAAAGAAAAATAACAACAGATTTAAGAAATTTATTTAATAATGATGTTTTATCCTAAATTTCGTTGACTATGGAAATGTGGAATTTTTATTTCTATTTTTAGCCCATTGCAGGGTGACATGACGTCCCAGACAACCTGTGTGCTATTTATAGCCTGTTTCAGGTTGACATAACATTCCATACAACCTATGAGCTATTTATAGCCCATTTTAGGTTGACATGATACATACTCATTACTTTTCAAGCTGTTTTCAGCCAATCAGAAAACAGATATAATACAATAATGTAATAAATGCTTTTATCATTAAACTTTATATTAATACACATTAAGGTATAATTAAACAAAAATAATAAAAATTTACCAATGCAACCGACTTCATGCTTCACTAATCATAGAAAAAAGTGGGATGGTATGAGGTTAACCTACATGTGTAAAATTCTTTTCTGTGAAGGATGTATGCCATTAACTTTAAACTTTGTATAAATTTGTGTGATAACCAAAAATCATAATGAAAATTTATCCATGCAGCCAACTTCATGCTTCACTTATTATGTAAAAAGATTGGGATAGTATAAGGTTTACCCACAGGAAAACATGTATGCTTCTTTTCTGTGTAGGATGTATGCTAATACAATTTAAATTTATATAAATAAACATGAGGTTATGGTATTTAAAAAAATTGATAGATAAATTATCTCTGGCACCAATTTATTACCTTACTCATTATGAAATATAGCATTGTTCAATACACTTTAAGAGGTGGGGCACTGTGTCAGTTAGATACATATTCTTGTTATACTCTCGCTTTATCTAGCGGTATATAGTGATCATGGTGTCCGTTCTTCTGTTTGTCCGTCCGCCTTTGGGGTACACATTTGGTAGTGACAACTCCTCCTAGATCACTTGGTGAAAATCAATGATAAATTCATTCAAATTCTAAGAATGCAGTTTGAAAAATATATATGTAGTATATTCAAATTATGGAATTTTTTTTTTAATTTGCATGAAACAGGAGAAAGCTTGCATTTCCATGTTTCTTAGTCTTGCCTAATTTGAAGACACTACACATACATTGTTGTTTAAGTAAATTGATCTTGCAATTATCATAGGTCTTATCTAGAACTGATGTTATCTTGAATTTCAACATTGTTATGGATTATTGTGTGCCATACCTTTGATCTTGAACTTAATCAGTATGAGTAATAGCTAATACATATATAATCTTGAACTTGATCATTGTAGGTAATGTGTGGGTATACAGAACAGCCTCTAACTGGTCTAGTGATCCTAACCAGATAAATTATTGTCATCCAACTGTTTTTTATTTTGCCTTCTGGGTAATTACTTCAACTTACATCATTGTCGGAGTGGTTTGTTTCCTTGTTTGTGCTATTGGATGTTTTGCTGCCTTTACATCTGATTAATTTTTTGAATCAAAATTTGATTGTCCTGTCATATCTTTTTATATATCAATAATGTTATAATCATTTGTATATTGTACTTTCAATTTGCCATTTTTTCTGTGGAAAATTTTCATATGTAACATGGGGAAAAAGTGACTTTTCCCAATATTATTTTGCTTTTATGTAATTTTGAAATATCTATTTAATGTGAATATCATGGTAGTGAATTATCTTGTCTTGGTTGTAACATTTTCTTTTGTTTATTGATGTCAATAATGGTTGAATAAAGTACCTCAAATAGGGAAATGTTTTTTAATTTTGGCTATTTTAGAGTAGAGTATGAAAATAATACAAATGCAAATATTTTGATGCAATTGACAGACAGTTGCAAATTCAAAACTTGAAAATAAATTTATTTTAATAACAGCGAAAAATGTTGGCTGGAAATTTTACAGTTAACAGTCTGCATCATGCATTCTAATTTAATAGGCTCTTTGATTCTTGTTCAATTTTGAAACTTCTTGGCACATAAATAGTACATTTTATATGACATTTCAAACAAAACTTTGAACAAAATTATCATCAATGTTCTAGTGTTATTTTTCATGAAATATCCACATCTCATAAAGAGTCTTCATTTACAGACCTTATTGGCTGTTTTAAAATTGAGAGGGATGAACTAAAAGAAGCTGGGTAAATGACCAATCGTAATGCTGCCATTGTTGAGTTCCCAATATTCTATTAGATAATGACCCAGCTTTTTTACTTGATTTTCTTGACTTTTCATGTTTTTGTTTCAAAAACTGTTTCTCACATATAATTTGTTCTAGTGTTATAATGGAATGTATTTCTAACTCTAATACCTGTTACTTCTGTTTGGTGTTATGAAATCATCAGGAAAATTTATCTTTAATAGTAATATTACTATTTTATGAATCACTTTGAGTAATAGTAGCTAGTCATGTGTGGGAAGAAAATTATTTTATGTTTTTTATTCTGTAGTTTATAAAAGGCCTTACAAAGCTTATTTCATTGTTCTGTGGCGATTTTTCAAGAAAATTATAAGTAAAGAAGGCACATTTTCCCCTTTTATTGGCCCTAGATGAGCTTCCAGCATTACACAAACTATGAAATAGGTAAGGGCTTGAAACAAAGTTGTCATGTAACCCAATTTCTTTGGATGTGACCAGATATTTTGTTTGTCATCCCATAGATTAAGTATCTAGATCAGGTTTTTAAATGACCCTAGAATTGAAGTTATCACCAGTTTTCACCCATTTCTGGTAACCTTTTGTATATTGATGTCCCTATTTATATTTCTTGTTGTGTCCTAATGAACTTTATTGGCTTGGTTTATTGTCTCATCGGGTTTTTGTTGAGATTTTAAGATAAGCACACACATTTAGTGTAACGAAAAGGTCTTGCACTCAATGTAAAAAGAGTAATTCCTAGGCCAGCAATGTATTCAACAACCCCACAAAACAGAAACGTTTTACAAGTGTAAGTGAAAACAAAATTTGATTATACTGCGTGATAAAATTAAGCAACTTGGTGATGCAGAGTACCCAAATATTAATGCAGACAGTGAAAGACCTTTGTCAAAAAGGATGATAACCAATTTTTTGTCAGACTTAGACAATGACACATTATGCACAGTTTTGGCATGCAAATTTAATAATATTTTTCCTCTTTGTTTTGATGCTGGTCCAAGAAAATTAATAAGCAAAATGAAACAAAGATATTCAATATACATGAAATTTAATTATCATCTCTTTTGTTTATAAGCAAGTAATCAAGTTTATATTAAGAGTGATTTTGGGTCATAGGGTGACGGCTATGGCTGTGGAGTTCTAAAAGGACAGTTTGGCACCCTTAACAGAGATGATATAGGAATAGAGAACCAGGAAATAAACTTTGAATGGCTTGAATTTAATGTTATTGATATTTATATTTATATTGTCTTTATATCTACACATCAGCCTTTATTGTTAACATTAAGTGCATAATATCTTGTACTTTATTTAATAGGATCTTAAGTTGTGCTATTGAGTTTGACTGTTATAAATTAGTTTATGATTTGATAATAAAAATCAGTATACTGTTTCAGAAACCTAAGATTGTAGGTAAAGTGTATTCATTTAATTTTCAACTAATGATGTTTGATTATTTACATTCTCAACCAATCAAATTTTTTGTCAATGCATTATAAGGCTCTGACATTGTGAATTTACAACATTGATTACATATCTTTGACATATTTTTTTTAGTTTAAGTTTCTGTATGTTTACACATTTTAGGTATTTGTTAAACCTCTTAATTTGTATTGATTGTTTTTGTTTTTTCTTGCCAGTTATGAAAAGAGGGTATTTTTTTAGGCTAAGTGTTAAATGTAAATGCAAATATATTTGTGTCATCAATATTAAATCTTATTATTTTCTGTTTAGTTCACTCTTATCATAGACTACTTGGCCAATATAAACTAAGAATATCTTAAAAGGTTCACTATCCTGAGGATATGATATTTTGCTCATTTTGTTCTGATCAGAAAAACATGGACACCATCTCTGAAACTATGAAAGCTAATTTGAACACAATTCTACAGATAAAATATATGGATGGTCAATAATTACCACAATGGCTCATTTCCTTCAGATGTGGTGAAATATTGATGCCATTGAAGGGCATAGTTAAAATATCTTTTTTTAATTATTTTTCTCTGAAAATACTAAAGCAACTTGAACCAGACTTTACAGAAATGATGTGTAGGGGGTTCTGTTCAAAGTTTGCAGATTTGCTCAGGTTTAACAAGTGTCAAAGGAACATTAAATTTGCTACCACCATATTAGAAATGAGTTAAAACTCATTTTGTTAAGGAAGTAGTTGCTCAGCTGGAACCAAGTTTGATCAAATGCAATTTTGTACATTCCTTTGAAAGCTATTATCAATGATCCTACCAACCACAACCTTAAAAATAAACAACTGCGCCTGTCATCACTCAATCACAACTTTAAGTGATTTAGGTAAGGGGTTCTCAATTTAGAATGCACCTTTAACAGGCTAATTAAACTTGATATCTCTAAAAAGTTTGAAGTGAATTGACCCTAAGGGTTGTCAAGTTAGCAAGTGACATGTAAGAACTGCCTTAAAATTGACGAATTAAGTCCCATTACTCTTGCAAGAAAAATTGAAATTTTATGATAAAGAAAACAGATTATCAAGCCATCATATCCATTACCTCTGCAAAGTTTGCAGTGAATTGGCCTAATGGTTCTCAAGTTAGAGCGCGACATGTAAAAAATTGTCTTAGAATTGACAAATAAAGTCCAATAACTCTTGCAAGAAAAATCTAAATTTTACGAAAAAGTATACAGATTGTCAGGCCATCATACCCAATACCTCTACAAAGTTTAATGGTTCTTATGTTAGAGAGTGACATATGAAACGGATGGAAAGACAGATGGATGGACAACTGGACATTGGTATACTATAATACATCCTTCATTTGACAGGCATATATAAATGAGGACTCTTAACTGAAAGTGATTGCTCAGCTGGAATCAGCTGAAATTGCTATTGAACAGATCACTTTTTGAATTAACATTCAGGGTCAATCTGGTGACCAAATTCCTGTCACATGGGAATTTTTGTTCATAAAGCTAGCTTAGTCATGGCAACTAAAACCTGTTGAGCAAGATAGCCCCCTGAGAGCATATAAGTTTTATCCAAAGTACTCTACCTTTATTATTATACCCCCGCAAACAAAGTTTTTTTTGGGGGGGGGTATATAGGAATTGCCCTGTCTGTCTGTCTGTCCATCTGTCTGTTCACACTTCTCATTAGCGCAACTCCTCTTAAACCACTTGAAGGATTTTGATGAAACTTTACACAAAGGAAGGACACTATATGGAGATGTGCATGAAGGAATATAGTTATTGTCCGAAACCAGGAAGGGGAGATAATTGGACTGATTCCCTATGTATGGGTTACCTCGTAAGCGCAACTCCTCTTAAACCACTGGAAGGATATTGATGAAACTTGACACAAAGAAAGGACACTATATGGAGTTGTGCATGAAGGAATATGATTATTGTCCAAAACCAGGAAGGGGAGATAATTGGACTATGACTTTTTGTTGATTCCCTATGTATGGGTTACCTTGTAAGCGCAACTCCTCTTAAACCACTTGAAGGATTTTGATGAAACTTTACACAAAGGAAGAACACTATATGTAGATGTGCATGAGGGAATATGATTATTGTTTGAAATCAGGAAGGGGAGATAATTCGACTTTGNGTTGATTTCTCCTGCAATGATCTTTTTTTTCCCAAGAAAAAATTTTAACCATAGATATTATGAGTCAAACTGTTGGAGAGACACACTTTTATCATTGTAATCCTCTTGAAAAGTTGTTTTCAAAGTGTTGTAATGAAATTTCTCAAATGCTTATGATTTTTGTCTAAAATGTCAAATAGGCTACAAAGAAGGTGAATTTCATATTTGTCTGATTTAGACAGAGTATTTTCATTGGAATCCTTGTGAAAAGTTCTTTCTTGAAGATTATATCATTGTGTCCATACTTGTATTGTGTTCACACCTGTACTGTGTCCACACCTGTATTGTGTCCACACCAACTTAAGTTTGCACTTACCATATCGATCCAGGGTTCAATGAGCGGGGGGTATATTTGGCTGCCATTCGGCGACAGCTCTTGTTTTTATGGATATCAGTTTTTGACTAGTTCAAAAAATAAACCAAAATATTGCATCTAAATCATTAATTTAATGAATATCCAGAGGACTTAATCCAACTCATGTTTTCATACAGTTTGTGCTGTCAAGATTTCTGTTGTTAATACATTCCTTGAACTTGTTGTTTGGCTTATTTATTAACTATGATTTGATCATTTTGCAGCTTGTGTTGATTCAGATTTGAACTAATTCTTTTTCAAATACAAAATCAGAAAGGACAGTGCAATATTCAACAATGATATGGTTCTATTATGACACTTTTTATCTTATTTTTAAGTGGTAATAATGATATTTTGTTTACTGTAAGTTATGGTTGAAGGTGTTTGATCTACTTGCCATACACGATAAATACCTTGTCAAGAAGAAATAAATCTAAATTATTTTTATTCCTTCTTAAAATAGAATTCACTCTTACTTCATCAACAGAGCCAGTTAATAGTTATTTTGTGACTATCAGAGTATCAGTTCTGTAATAAATATAGCTTAAATTTTAGTCTCAATACTGTAATCTTAATTAAGAAAAAAAAAACAGCAAAAACAAAATTATTAAATGTATATGAAATTCAAGTTCCCATGTGCTGTTCATTTATTAGTACACCGTTTAAATGTTGTTTGATAAAATAAGTGTCATATTAAATGTTTCAAAGTAACTCAAATTTCAGTAATTCAAACTGTATTGTTGCAACATTTTTAAGAAAGCATCATGAGTCATTTTTTCAGTTGTATTGGTAAATATATATGGTTATTGTTTTGTAATTGATATTAATGTATTTATTTATACAGAAATCATTTAAATTATATCATATAGCTGTTATATCAATGTTTTGTGTTTTTATACCCCACTCCAAAGGAGGGAGGTATACTGTTTTACCTCTGACCGTCTGTCATTCCATCCATCTGTCTGTCTGTCACACATATTTTCGTCGCATTTTTCTAAGCAACTACACATGATAGCCACTTGATATTTGGTATGGTGCTTCAGTATGGGGTCCTATACTGTGCCTCTCCTTTTCGACCATATCGGAACACCACTTCCTGTTTACTGACTTTTTGCCTTTCTTTCTTTCATTTGCAGAATTGTGACTTTTTCGTCAAATTTTTCTCAGCAACTACACATGACAGCCACTTAATATTTGGTCTGAACAAACATTTATGTCATTACAATTTATCAGCTATCTGTCACTGTTTCCGAGTTATTCCAGGTCAAAGTTTGAAGTGACCAATGACAGTGGTCATTTTGGAAATTCTTAGACCTTCCTGCACATCTTGGGGTTAGTATCAAAAATCAAAAATGGTACCAAGTTTCATTGAGTTTGGACCAACCATCTTTGAGAAAATGTGTGGACAAAATTAAAATCATTGAGGAATAATAACAAAAAAATAGTAAGAAACAGATTTAAAACAATAAGTCACCAAACTTTGTTTGGATGACTTAATAAAAAGAAACTACAACATAATGAAGGGATATGGAGTAAATGCACATGAGACAAAGTCATGGAACAACACTTATTGTTGTTCTTCATCTTGAAGTCAAAATGACACTTTCAACAATAACCTAAGCCTATTTGCAGATCTGTTTTTAGATCACATGGCTATGCCAGGGTGAATTTTTGCCATCACTTGGAGTCCGTCGTCTGTTTTTCATCCGTCCATCGTCAGCTCCCTTTCAAAAATCTTCTCCGAAACCTCTTGGCCAAATGAACCACACGCCAGCTGATTCATCAATAGGGTATCTAGTTTCAAATTTGTTATTTTTTATGTCCCAGGTCAAAGAACGAACATGGCCCCCATTACTAAAGATAGAGCATAGGGGTTGAAAACTATTACAGTAATAAAAAATCTGACATGTGTTAAAATGTTCAGCATGAAAAAAGCTATCTACCCTGCAATTTTGGTGAAAATCTAATGACCCATTTTAGAGTTATTGCCCCTCATTTTTCTGTAAAATTTTTAAAATATTGATGTTTTTAAAACATTTTTATTAAAAAACTATAACAGATAGAGGTTAAGTTTATATTGCAAAAATGTTCAGCATATCAAGATTTACCCACATGGCAATTTTGAGGAAAATCTAAATACCCATGTAGGAGTTATTGTCCTTCGTTAGTCTAATATTTTCGTGATTTTATATAATTTGTCCTTTTTTTCAAAAACAGTTCGAGATAGAAGTTAAGTTTGAAAAAAAATAGTCAGCATATCAAGATCTACTCTCATGGAAATTTTGAAGAAAATCCAATGACCCTTATAGGAGTTATTGCCATTTATTGGTCAAATTTTTCGTGATTTTATACCTTTTGTCTTATATTTCAAAAATAATTTGAGAGAGAGGTCAAGTTCAAATTTCAAAAATACTAAGCATGTCAAGGACTACATTTTATTGAACATGGTCTAGATGTCAGACCTCTTCCTAGATGGCAGCCAGCAGGGAATTCACAATTTGACCCCATGGGAAAACATTTTCCAAGATCTCTTTCGGAAAAACTATTAGGCCAATTGGAAGCAAACTTGGTAACAATAATCTTTAGTTGGCCCTTTGAAAAAATTGTCCGCAAGTCTGCATCACATCCAAGATGGCCGCCAGCGGGGAACATAGTTTAACATTGGACCTTGAGGGAAAACATTCAAAGATCTTCTCTAAAACAACAAAGCCAATTTTATCCAAACTTATTTCAACATTGTACTCTATAGGAAAACACATTCAGATATCTTCTTCTCTGAAATAAGAAGGCCAGTTGGAATCAAACTTAGTCACAATAGTCCTTAGTTGGCCCTTTGAAAAATGTGTCTGCATCACATCCAACAAAGTCGCCAGCGGGGAACATAGTTTAACATTGGACCAGTTGGAAAATCGTTCACAAAAATTGTCTCACCTGAAACCACAAAGACAATTGGATTACAACAGGCCTTGGGTGGTCCCCTTTGAAAATATGTCTGGTAAGTCTGAACTTCATCCAAGACGGCCCCCAATGTGGAACTTCGTTTAACATTGTACCCTATGGGAAAAACACATTTAATGATATTCTCCTCTGAAACTATTAGGAGAATTTGAACCAAATTGGGTCAAATTGTCCATAAGTAGTGCCTTTCCGGTTTGTGTTTTTGTTCCTACCTAAGTTGGTCTTCTTAAAAAAGGACCAGTAAGTATTTACCATATCGAAAATGTTTGCCATCAGGAAATATAGTTCAACTTTGAAGCAATTTACATCAAGGTCAATTAACATACAATGTACTTGAAAAAGGGGCCCTTTATTTTTAGGTTATTTGGACTGTCTATGTCAGCAATGGCCCAGATGAGCGATACAGGCTCTTGAGGGCCTCTTGTTATGTGTTCTTATTAAGCTGGATATATACAAAATCTTCTGAAAGATACCAAGATAAAATAAGCAAATGAATAAATTCATTTTTTTCCTTCAGAATATTGATGATGTTCTTTCATCTTTTACTCATATTTCAGTGAGTACTTATATCTGAAGTATCCAAGTCAACTCTATATTGGATATCCCAATCAACTCTACTGATATCTTGGGCATCCCAGTCAAATGTACTGATATCTTGGATATCCCAATCAACACGACTGCTATCTTGGGTATCCAAGTCAACTCTACTGATATCTTGAATAACCCAGTCAACTCTACTGATATCTTGGGTATCCCAATTAACTCGACTGCTATCTTGGGTATCCCAGTCAACTCTACTGATATCTTGGGTATCCAAATCAACTCGACTGCTATCTTGGGTATTCCAGTCAACTCTTCTGATATCTTGGGTATCTCAGTCAACTCCACTGATATCTTGGGTATCCCAGTCAACTCTACTGATATCTATGGTATCCCGGTCAACTCTTCTGATATCTTTGGTATCACAGTCTACTCTACTGATATCTTGGGTATCACAGTCAACTCAATTAATATCTTGGGTATCCCAGTCAACTCTACTGATATCATGGGTATCCCAATCAACTCGACTGCTATCTTGGGTATCCCTGTCAACTCTACTGATATCTTGAGTATCCCAGTCAACTCTTCTGATATTTAGGGTATCCCAGTCAACTCTACTGATATATTGGGTATCCCAGTCAACTCAAAATTAAAGCAATCACAGAACTCAAAATAGACCAGGATGGAAAATTTAAAACTAGAATGTATGCAAAATTTGACGATTTCAAATTCCTAATATGGTGATTTTCCTATGCATGAGTAGTAACATTCCTTCCGTCATGATATCAAGTTTATTGGATCAATGTGTTCATGAAGTCTGCAGCCAATGTGATATGGCAACCAGTTTTTTAATGCATTCAAACACCTCCCCTTAAACAACATCAACCAGTTTGGAACCAATCTTGGGGACATTGGTCCTTGGATGGTCTTCTTTACTGTTGGCAGGAGTCCCGCATGTTAGCATCATAGATAAAAGGTGGACCGTAAGGATTATACATTAATAGATCTTTCTTTGCTGATTGAAACCAAACTTATTATACCCCCGCAAAGGAATCACCCTGTCTGTCTGTCTGTCTGTCTGTCTGTCCGTCCATCTGTCCACACTTCTCGTAAGCGCAACTCCTCTTAAACCACTTGAAGGTTTTTAATGAAACTTTACACAAAGGAAGGACACTATATGGAGATGTGCATGAAGGAATATAATTATTGTCTGAAACCAGGAAGGGGAGATAATTCGACTTTGAATTTTCGTTGATTCCCTATGTATGGGTTTCNATGAAACTTTACACAAATGAAGAACACTCTATGTAGATGTGCATGAAGGAAAATAATTATTGTCGAAACGAGGAAGGGGAGATAATTTGACTGACTTTTCGTTGATTCCCTATGTATGGGTTACCTCGTAAGCACAACTCCTCTTAAACCACTTGAAGGTTTTTGATGCCACTTAGGACAAAGGAAGAACACAATATGGAGATGGGCATAATTCCAATGGGCATAAACATGAAAGGAATGTAATTATTGTACGAAACCAGGAAGGGGAGATAATTTTACTATGACTTTCGTTGATTCGTTCTGCAATGATCTTTTTTTTTCAAAGAGATAATTTAAAGCATAGGTATTGTGAAATTTTTCATTGTAATCCTCTTGAAAAGTTGTTTTCAAAGTGCTGTAATGTAATTTCTCTAATGCTTATGATTTTTGTGCAAAATATCAAATAGGCTAAAAAAAGAGTGAATTTTATATTTATCTGATTTCGACATAGTATTTTCATTGGAACCCTTGTGAAAAGTTCTTTCTTAAATATTATATCATTGTGTCCATACTTGTATTGTGTCCACACTTGTACTGTGTCCACACCTGTATTGTGTCCACACTTGTACTGTGTCCACACCTGTATTGTGTCCACACCAACTTAAATTTTCACTTACCATATCGATCAGGGTTCAATGAGCGGGGGGTATATTTGGCTGCAATTCGGCGACAGCTCTTGTTTACAATGGTTTAGTGTGGTCCTTTAACTACAGGTCTGGTTAGTATATAATAAAGCGCATACCAAAATCTTTTCCTCTGTAATTATTTGCATACTTTAATTAGTCTTTGGTTATTTGCTTCAGAAAAAAAATGTCCATGATGAATTGACCTCACTGTAACAAAACGTTTTGTTGCCATTAAATATTAATAATACAAATAATTCGTAAAGGTTCCGCGAAAACCAGTGTCTCGCTTTCTCACTCGGCTGTAATTTTAATTTGGTATATATTATGATGTGGTTGCTAAGTAGAATTCCAAGAAACAATTGGTCTTTTAGAGTTTCAGGAAATTTACCAAAATTGAAAGAAAATGTTAATAATCTATCAAGTGAAAATATTT
>MJUU01065391.1:133862-158067 GCA_002080025.1 Modiolus philippinarum | reverse complement strand
GAAATTTACCAAAATTGAAAGAAAATGTTAATAATCTATCAAGTGAAAATATTTAAAAAAAAATAAAATTCATAAAAAAAACGTGGTACCGAACAATAATTCCCAAAATTACTTGTCTTTTAGAGTTTCAGAGGATTAAAAAAAAAAAGAATCAAAACTTTTTGAAACTGAACCATTGAAAATATTTGTTTTGACTGAAATTCTCCCAAAAACGTTGTTGTTAACAAGATTTCCCAGAAATTGCTTGTCTTTGAGAGTTATAGGAATTTAAAAAATTGGAACCATATTTTTTAATTCTTAGTCTTCAGAATTAGAAATATGTATGTCTCGTATGAAAAAATTGCACAAACATTTGATTGTATGCAAAAATGTAAAAGATTAGTAGTGTTGGAAATTCTCAGGAAAATTACCAAAGTTTGAACTGGAATAAAATTTGGAAAAAAAGCTTATTGTGCATCCATGGACTATATGCATCAATTCTACATCAAAATTAAATTCCTTATTCTCAATTTTGCTTAAACTTTGTTGATATATGGACCTAAAGTGAAAATTTAACCAAATTCATTGATGCGGGGGAAAAGGTTAGGGTGACGTAATCCTGGTTTTGGTGTTTACCAATTATCATATGTCTAAAGCAAGCAGCTTCAAAATTATGGTGCAAAAAAAGAAAAAATAAAATAGAATAAAATAAAATAAAATAAAATAATATAATAAAAAAAAACTAAGCCCAAATAATTTTTAGCAATTTTTGATCATTTGTTATCTGCTTTTGCACATAACTGCCCATGATTGGAGAAATCTTGCATAACGGGGTTTATGAATTTACAATGTTTTGATCTTCACTAGAGACATAATTTGTCAAATTGACCATATGCAGAAACTGAATGCACAGTAACTTTGGTATTTTTTATTTATTAACACTTGGTCCATGCTATGTTGTTATTGTTTGTCCCTGACGGCATTCACCGATCCAGTAGCCAACTTGCAACATCGAATTTGAGGAAAATTTGTTTAGAATTATGGAATATCTACCTCTTGCATAGCTCTTTCCTTATCTGATTTTGGCTTTTTTTTTAATTTATAACCTGTATGTAATTTGTTCTCTGTCAGTTCGGTTGATGAATTTTCAAATGTTTTGATCTGCACTGAAGAGATAAGAGTTGCCGAAATGCAGAAAATTCAGTCAAGTCTTCCATCAAAGATGTTGAAATATCACTTTATTTTTAGAACTTACTCATTATAAGTTTTTAAATGGCATTGAAAAGTATGTTGAATATACTCATAACTGTTCATCATATTTTGAATGCATTACGTATATGAATTAACATGACAGAGGTAATAACAAAATTACTGAACAGAATTGTCAAGAGTTCATGAGGCAAAAAGACAAAGCCGGTTGAAACCACCGGGAAACAGTTGACCGCAATGGTCCTGACTTGGAACAGGCATTTAATAGAAATGGTAGGCTAAACCTGTTTAACATGATTTAAATGTAGAAAGTGATCTCAGTGATTCTTCAGTGAGCGAGAGCGAACATTTAGAAATAATGCCGAATCTGTGGTCAATTTATGTCTGCAGATTTCCACTTTCACAAATTATGTCTCCTCAGTACAGATAAAATCCATTTGGCAGACCAAAATTCAAATGATGAACTTATAGCCACAGTTAGATAATCAATAAGGACTATAAAAACACTCTTCAGCCCTTTACTATTTTTTTTGCTATTAGTTCGCCTCAACGAAGTTGAGGAGGACTATTGGAGTACCCCCGGCGTCCGCGTCTGCGTCCGTGTCCGCGTCCGCATTTAGGTATATATCTTGATAACTACGAAGGGTAGGGTCATCAAACTTTGTGTACAGATGCATCTTGGGCGAAGTCACAGCCTCCAAGAAAATTAGGTCTCTTTGACCTATATTTTCCGCTTGACTGGCTTGCATTTAATTTTAGGTCCGAGTTGATATCTCAGTAACTGTACATGGTAGGATCATCTGACCTTGCATGTGCATATATCTTTGGGGGTAGGTCAGCATCCAGGCAAAATTAAGTCACTTTGACCTATATTTTCCGCATGATTGACTTGCATTCAAGTTTACGTTCGAGTTCAGATCTCAGTAACTGTACATGGTAGGATCATCTTACCTTGCATATGCATGCATCTTTGGCGGTAGGTCAGCATCCAGGCAAAATTATGTCACTCTGACCTATATTTTCCGCATGATTGACTTACATTCAAGTTTACGTCCGAGTTCAAATCTCAGTAACTGTACATGGTAGGATCATCTTACCTTGCATATGCATGCATCTTTGGCGGTAGGTCAGCATCCAGGCAAAATTAAGTCACTTTGACCTATATTTTCCGCATGATTGGCTTACATTCAAGTTTACGTCCGAGTTCACATCTAAGTAACTGTACATGGTAGGATCATCTAATCTTTGGTGGTAGGTCAGCATCCAGGCAAAATTAGGTCACTCTGACCTATATTTTCCGCATGATCAACTTACATTCAAGTTTAAATCCGAATTCAGATCTTAGTAAATGTACATAGTACGATCATCTAACCTTGCATGTGCATGCATCTTTGGGGGTAGGTCAACATCCAGGCAAAATTAGGTCACTTTGACCTATATTTTCCGCATGATCGACTTTTATTCAAGTTTACGTCAGAGTTCAGATCTTAGTAACTGTACATGGTAGGATCATCTAACCTTGCATGTGCATGCATCTTTAGGGGTAGGTCAGCATCCAGGCAAAATTAGGTCACTTTGATCTATATTTTCCGCATGATCGACTGACATTCAAGTTTACATGCGAGTTCAGATCTACGTAACTGTGCATGGTGCAATCATCTAACCTTGCATGTGCATGCGTCTTTGGCGGAAGGACAGCATCCAGGCAAAATTAGGTCCCTTTGACCTATATTTTCCGTATGATTGACTTACATTCAACTTTATGTCCGAATTCAGGTCTCGGTTACTGGACATGGTAAGATCATCTAGCCTTTGTATACATGCATTAGGGATGGTAAATGAGTACAATGACCAAATTGGGTATCTGTGTCCATGTGCCATAACGAGGCGAACTTTGTAATCGTTGATTACCTATGTTTTTTAATATATTCTTTACAATTTTTAAAATTTTCGGCTATCGGATCAGCAACGGTGTACTAGACAACTGGACATAACAAGTTAACTTCGGAGTTGAGAAGCCAACCATGCACAGACATCGACCCGTAGTTAATACAAGCTTTAGGCATATTTTCCTTTCGTTTTTAAATGTTGTTGCCGCATTTCTTATATAGTGTTTTTACCTGCGTCACGAACGGTGACCGCAGGTCTAGGAGCCGCTCGACTCCGTCCGTCCGTCCGTCCGTCACGCTTTGGGGGTACCAAGTTTGTGGTGTAATCTGAAACTCAGACACCTTTAACCCGATACTTTTGACACTTTGCACAGTTGTTCTGGACACATTGAAGATGTGCAGCTCCCCTTTTAGTGAGATTTGGATAAAAATTGTGGAATTTATCTATTGTTGAACTTAGTCATTTTTTCATCAAATTTTAACATTACAGTGCCTGGTTTGTGTAATCTGAAACAATCACATCACTGACTAAATACCCCTATAGTTTGCACTGTTGTTTGAACACATTGATGATGTGAACTCCCCCTTTAGGCCGGTTTTGATTTAAACATGTCAAATTTAACTATTATTGAATTTGTACTATATTTTATCACATTATATCCTCATGGTACTCAATTTTTGTCGAGAGATGTTGCAGAGTTTTAAACACACTGATCATGGGCAGCTATTCTTGAATTTTTGCATTGCTTTCACATATTTTCTCATAATGGTTTTCACCTTTGCTGAAGTGATATGGACTATTTTCATTTTATGCTTTGTTCAACTTTGTACATTTAGTTTTGTTTTTGTCTTCCGTTTTACAGTAATAGGGTTGAACTTTATAGAATCTCAATTAAAACTTGCATTTGAAGAATGTTTTGGTAATACTTGTTTGAATTGGTAAACCTATAGATGATATTCTGTTAGGTTGAAAAAAAAAACACTTTCTCAGTTGAACATGAATTACGGTGACGCAGGTTCAGACATGTAATTGGTCTTGTTTGAATGATACTAGCAGATATGAAAAAAAAATTATATGTTATTCGGGAATTTTTACAGGGGATACGGGTTCATTATATGGTTTGTACATGCATGTAAATATTTTATACTTGTTACAGTTCATCTTGTTATTAAGAGAAGATTTATATAGGCATTGCCTGTTATCTAATCCTATTGATTTTGATATCAATAAAATATTTGAAATTGAAAATTCCCTGTCTGTATTTTATATTCCCTGAGCAGTTCGGCGAAGGGGATATAGGATCTAGACAGGGAATATGAACCCGCACCCCCCCGTGAAGTCCGAATGACTATTATATTCTGCTAGAAGTGATATAATTTTTATTTTAAAAGCGTTTGAAAATTGTAATTTTGCTGCTACGGGATATGGTCTCATATCCCCTTTCAAGGTAACCAATCAAATTGCAGGATTTACCTGGATATTTCACTTCAGCAGAATATTTGTTCATATTCACGTTCTACTTGTATCATCTCAAATCATTAACGTCATTACCATCAATCCAACTATGAAATAAATTATTTACTTTGGTAATAAAAGACAAGAAACTATATTTAACAATCCAGCGTACATAAAGCAATTCCACAACGAAAAATGTTCATATAACTGGTCTCTGCAATGGTCAATGCAAATGCATTGGATGTAAGGTCACCAAAAATGCCATACAATTTCTTACAACAACAATTACCATGAAATCCATTTTGTCTAGAGCATATCAGCACAGCATAAAAACCATGCACAAATAAAATGGAGAGACAAATTTGAAAGAGGCAAATTAATGAAGACAATCCAATCGTTTACTTACAAGAAAAAACACTATCATTGAAAAAAATATAGGACAGGTTCCCTCTTGTCGTGGTAATAAAATAAAAAGTTGACTTAGATTGAAGAGAGAAAAAATACAATCAAGATAAGAACATTCGGAAGCTGTGGCCAATGTAACATGGTAAGTGATGCACAAACTATTTTTGATAGGAAATAACTAAATACCGAAGTCGCTGTGAATTTAACTTCTGCATATGCGCATTTCGACAACTTATGTCTCTTCAGTGCAGATAAAATCTAAACCTTTGGAAGACCATAACTCAAAGATATGTAAAAACTGATAGAGAACAAATAACCAATATGATCTAAATGTAAAGCCAAAATCAGCTAAGGACAGAGCTTTGCATGAGGGAGATACTCCTTAGTTTTCAACAAAATTTACAAAAATTTAGATATTGTAAGGTTCCAAATATAATCGGCTTTCGGGTCAGCACCGAAGTACTGACTACTGGGCGGGTGAATACCCTCGGGGACTAATAGTCCACCAGCAGTGACATCGACCCAGTGGTAACAAATAACTAAATACCAAAGTCACTGTGCATATGCGCATTTCGACAACTTATGTCTCTTAAGTGCAGATAAAATCTAAACCTTTGGAAGACCATAACTCAAAGATATGTTAAAACTGATAGAGAACAAATAACCAATATGATCTAAATTGAGAATTGAGAAATAAAAAGGAAACTTGACACGTATGGTTTTAAGAAATGAAATACAAAATTCAGACGAAGTAAAAGAAAGACAAAGAAAAAGCTGAAAAAATTTTGCAACAGAAAGGTTTATGATATTATTTTAGACAAGAAAGAGGTAAAGGAAGTAAAGTTGCTAAATGCTCCAAAAGAGATGAGAAACAAGTGAGAGTATTGTCAGGCACAAATATGGCAAACTAGACAACACATAAGATTCAAATGTGTAGCCAAAAACCAAGTTAAGAAATTCCAAAGCGGACTACAGTATGGCCACGTACATCCTGGTCTGGCATGGTACATTTGTAAGGACAGATTTTCTGGATATAACATTTTAATATTGTAACGAAACTTTATTCTGAACGCTCTGGAATTCACTAGTATCAAAAAGGAGCTATAGAATGACTCCTGAAATAATATGAAATGTGTAACAGATTATCTATGCATATATTTTACGAAAGGATATGGAGTAAATGAACATGAGACCATAACACATATGTTAACTCCAACTGCAATAATTTTAATGAGCTGTATGGCCATTTCGGAAATTTATTCCTCATCAGCAGCACTAGAACCCAAACAAAGGAAATTCATAATTTCAAAAAATGTTGAAATGCATAAAACCAAACGAAATCCGAATAATCAGTAAGATCAAATATAGCGAAGGACAAAACTACGATGGTGATATGTCTTGATAGTCTGTAAAAGTTCAGTGTTTAAAGCTGAAGAAACTATTTTTTTCAACATTTTCAAATGCATCGAATGACAAAAATGTTAATATCACATCACAACAATATCACACTTCATTTCTTTGCCTAGATTTTCTGATTAAGCGCGGTTGATACTTTAACTGCTGAAAAGAAAATTGTTGTACAAAAGAGTTGTGCAAGAAATATTCAAAGACCTACAAAAGCTTATTAGATAACAGCATACGGTAGTACAGGGATTTTCTTAAACGAAACGAGCATGGACATCCTTGTAATGCTATTATTTGACAGATAATAACTGCTTCAGATTTTATACTTTATAGTCTGAAAATGAGGAATCAAACACTTTAGAAATAGGAATAATAATAATAAAAAAGTTAATGTTACAAAATGGTAACTATAATGCTAATAATAGTTTTATACCCACACAGAATGTAGGAAATAGTAGTCAGGATCAGAATATAAGTTTCAGAACAAAGATTTTAAAGAAATTGCGCAAAAAAACCTAACCAGAAACTTCATTATTTGAATCATGATTCAAAAGTAGAAAGCAAAAATGAAAATTTTAATAGTCATACCATACTTCATGAGGAAGGGTGATACATGACACAAATTGGGATATCAATTCACCTGTCTTGCTAGTTGGGATATATCATCACAATGACAATTAATTTTCACCACAGCTTAACTTAAATGAGAGAACCAAGAATATGTATAGACGATTCGTATACGTTTCGTATTTGCTGGATAATAATTAATTGTGGGACTAAATTATAACAAAATACTAACGTTAGATATTAGACAGGGAAAGTGACTGGAAGAAACTTCTTGTCCACGTGTTACACTTTTTGGCATAATAATGGACTATGATTCAGGTCCACTTGAATGAATGTAGTGAGTCAAATAAGAAAAATCCGCAGAAATATTTAAGACCGGTACTATCAATTTTCTGTACAAAACTTTCTCTATGTACCGGTATTTAAAGAATCTAACACATAAATTCTATTATTTGCTTTACTTTCACTTTAGAAAACAATGCAAACTACAATTATGAACTACAGATAAATAAGAACGTTTTACAAGAATGATTTAAACTAAAGAAAGGAAAAACATATTGTGGAATGGAATAACAAATAACAACATAGATTTTGATAAATTCAAATTTCAAAATGCGTTTTTACCAGTATGGAGTAGTGCTGTAATTATGACGGATTACCAGTGTAATTACCCCACCGAATGTAGAAAATTAGGAGATTTTTACATGTATGCAAAATGTTAGTGATTTGAATGCAGTATATACTTATGCGAATCCTTTTTGAACACCCTACACCTTTCATAAGCAATGAAGACCTTTCATGTCTTTTTTAGTTAAGCGCTGGAATTAAAGGATGGTTTAATATCAATGGCTGCGTTGTAATGCACAAAAATACAGCATTGGGCTACTTAATGCGTGGATTTCGAGCTCAATACTATATAGCTACGTTAAATATTCATTTAATGTGTTTAAATGTATAAAGCTACTCCTGTTTTTACAACGAAGTTTAAGCACTAATCACATCAGCTGGTGTAGCATGTTTGTTATTATTGGTTAAAATCTTTATCGACAATTGGAATATTATCGGCCTCAATGTCTGTAGTATCTGATATTAGTTTATTGTCGTCTTCACCAACTATTGTTATGTCTTCATTTTTTGAATAAATAAAATTATCCTTTTGTTCACTGCCATTCACTTCAATAACACCATTTTGTTTTGACGGCTCTTTATCTGTAGTATCTGTAATGATATTGTCATTGTCATTTTTAATGTCTTTCTGAATTGGAACACCATTTTCAAGTTCGTTATCACGTGCAGTTGTCTCTAATTGCTGAAATACTTCACGAATCCTTGTAGGTTCTGGTGTTGTTATACCATTTTCGCTGTACATAGGAAGGCTGATGTTATCGGGATCTCCTTGTGTGATTGGCCTTGATGGCCCGCATGTATTTGTATCCGATTCGAATTCCATTTCGTAATCATATCTTTGTTGTAGAGCTTTCGCAATTTCTTCTTCTGGAAGACCTGGCGCGATTGTTCCACCAAGAGTCGTTCCACCATCGCAATCTGGAATGGGAGATGGACCGAATCTAAAAACAGCAACTTCACTTAGAGTTGGGTAAGGCGAATAAGGTGATATAGCACCACATCTACTCATTGAAGATCCGACTCTATCAAAATGATCTACTGGTGGTGCTTTCACTTTTAATGGATCATCTTCTGGAGTAACCTTCTTCAATTGTTTCTTCTTTTTCCAGCAGTAAAATACTATTGTAAGTCCACCAATAAGCAACAACAAAACAACACAGATGGAAACTACTGTTGCTGCACTTAACACATTCTCTGTAGTAACAACAGCTGTAATAATAAAAACATTAACATGTAAATACAAGTTAAGCTTTTTTAAAAAGCTTCCCGGTTTATAGCCATCAATACATTTTTTGGGCATATATATATATATATATATGTAACAAAGAATTAACTGGAGTGATTGTTCAATCTGGGATAAAATGTACTACATCCTGCTAAGCTCACCTCGTTGTATTGTATTGTCTACATTTATTGACAAATATATACAACAATTAGTTTTACAAATATACTGGCATCCCTAAGAGCAACGAATCCATACCCGTGTATATGGATACATTTTTAAATTGTAAAAAATGCTTTATATCAAAATATTAAATTTCAACCTGTTAAACGATATTTTATGAAATATTCAAACAATCGTTGGTTTAAAGCTGCGACAAAACAGTTTCTTTAGTGTTCGGAACCGTAGATATAAAATTATGCACATTTCCCATATCGGAAGCCCTCAGGACAGATAATAATACCAGAGGAAATCTGCTGATCGGATCAGATTCCGACCTTTTTTAAATACAGATTGACGGATTCCTAAAGCTACCATGGCAACCGGGAATAAAGAAACGATTGCCTTTCCCTATACCAGTTGACTCCAATATAGCTAGTTTGGGTATTTGTCGTCCCTTACTTGTCCATGGTTGTATTTCGCAAACTGATTACATTGAAGGCAATGACAATGTAAACATATATGAGGCAATCAGTTTATAGTTAAATTCAAGTTTTTCCAATGTATCCTCGAATGGTTTATATCGATGTGCAAATCAGCGGGATTACGGAGACGACGCACATCATTTAGCACCAGTATTACGCGGGAACTTCTGACCAATGAGCAAGCTTTGTTTTCGTTTCTGCAGACATGCTTGCAGCAAACCATTCTAGTACCCGATTTCCATGGAAACCGGGAATCAAACAAATGAACCCTCATTTGCCGTTTGTGATGTGTGTATTTCATTTACATGACTGAGACATAAAATGTCAAAACTAGCTGTTAATAATATAACAACTCTGTCGAAAAGATTAACTGGAAGTTCGAAGTGCATTGTGGAATAAGAACTGTTCTGTTATGCTTTCTAATGAGACAAGACGTCTTTTATGAAGCAAATGAGCTTGCCAAGAGTAGTTTGAAAGAATTGATGATAAATCTCTGAAACGGTGCAATTCTCATTCAGTTTTGCAGAATAATTGTCCAGTATCTTGGCAATACACGTAACTTAGAAAACCTTTACTTAAACATCTTAAAATGATTTACCCTACCTACACCAATTGAACTAAGGTAATGCTCGTGTATAGCTTTGCTCTAAGCTGGTTTTAGGTTTTAAGCTATTTATTGTCTAATATCACCTTTAAAACACCTTTTGGCCTTTGAATTTTATAAGTAGACTTGCATGCGGAACTGAAACTCACTGCCATTAGGGTATTTTGGTTACATTTTCCTTTCTTAAATTTCCCTGTTAGATAAGTTGGTTATTGGACATTACAATCGAGATGAAATAAAAAAAAATTATATACCTTCATTTAGCTTTATTGAAACTCTGTCGTTTGTTTTTGTATTGAATGCTCATTGTCCATCATCATTTTCTTTGGTTTTCATATTGGACTAAAAAGTCTATATGGAAAACCTATATACCTGTATTCTATAGATACTTTAACTATATCTTTTCATCTTTAAGCATATTTTCAAAGCCTTCTATTTCGATAAATGTTTTTCTTAAGTTCCATTTTTCTTATCAATATTACTTAAAGTACTTACGGCAAGAAGCTGTAAAATAAAAACAAAACGTCATCTTTAAATTTATTTGCAAAGAAATCATAACCGAACATATTTAAACCCCAAAGCTAATTTACAATATGTATAGTTTAGGAATTTAATAAAACTAAGGAGTATCTCCCTCTTGCGAAACTCTACCTTCACCTGATTTTAGTGCTGTTTAAAGCCCATACAGTTATTTGTGTTTTCCTAGTTTTTAAAGATAAATTGATTTCTGGTCTTTCAGTATTTGATTTTTTCCGCACTGAACTAAAATTTACTTATATTCCTACATCTTGCTATTTTATTTTGAAAACTTATTCAGGTCTCATCAATTTAGAATTAACAGGTCTTGTACACTGAAGATTGTGCGATGTATACGACTGCACCTCCATGATTAAACTTTGAGGGTTTTATACCCTGGAAGTAGTTCCTTGCCTTTTATGAATATCAATTCAAATTCAAATTCAAATTAAACTTCTATAAATTTGATTGACAAAAAACGAAGGACTAAACTAAATACGTGAACGGGCACTGTTTTCATCATAGTGCTTTATAAATATTTTTGTTTTGGTCATCGCATCCATACCATAAATCTTATTCAATGTAATATGCATTATAATCTTAACTACTAGTAAATGAAAAGCATAATTATAAAAGCAAGTAAGTTGCTGTATCAAATAAAAATCTGAGTGCTTCAAATATAAATGTACGGAAATATACATTTAGGCTTTAGGCTGTCGGCAATCTTCTTGAAATAAATAAAGAATTAAATTAAATATACATGCATATAAATTAATTGTTTGGATTTCGTTTTGGTTCTATGTATTTTAAACATTTTTTGAAATAATGGATTTCCTTTGTTTGGTTCTAGTGCTGTTGACGAGGAAATATTGAAATGACCATACAGCTCATTCAAATGTATAGCAGTTGGAGCTAACATATGTGTTATTGTCTCATATTCATTTACTCATATCCTTTCGTAAAATATGCAAACTTACCCAGTTTTGTGAGAGTTATTAATGCCCCTGGGCTCACAAATGCAGTCTCGTTTTGGTTTTGCATACATGCTTGTGGGTACTGAGTGGCTGTCACGTTATATATTGCCTAGAACAAACGCAAAATTGAGTAGCAGTCCTATTGTATATATATTTCTGAAAATTTTGTTCCTTGTTTACTCTTCTAATTACGAAAAAAATGTATGAAAAGGTATGTTGTTAACTATTTTATGGTTTGAGAACACTAATATCAAGTTACTTGATATGAAAAAGAAGGAACCGAAAAGTTTTTTCTCTAGTGAAGATTTTTCAAGCCACTTGATACTTTATTGAACGAAAACACTTCCTTAGCTCTTTCTTTGAAAATATAAATATGACATTTAGAATATAGCATCATATCGGCTACTCACATAACAAGCAAATCTAAATGTTGTTAATTCGTCTGGTATTGAACTGTCCATGTTATATACAGTGACATAAGTTGTTGTACCAGTAGCGACGGAGTATACACAATGGAGTTGACCCTCCGCTAGAAGAAAAAATGCTTAAAATGGCATTAAACAACAAATCAATCAATAAACCAAGGTTGAAAAATAATAAAAAATCAAACGTGTTCTTTGCTTCAGCGTTTGGTTTTTCGAAAGAATCTGATAAGAATATTTTCGAAATGCCGAAATGCGCATATTGAAACCATAAATCTGGACATATACATAATTCAAAGCAGAAAGAAAAAAAAAATAAAACAGGATTCACATTGGCATTGTCGCAGGTCGCAGAATGTTACAACTTGCCATTGAAATTACATTACAGTAAAGTAACTTCTCAGTCAAAAGCGCCAATTAAGAATGGTCTTGAAATGTCTGTATCATTCACAATATATATTTACCATGTTACCTACATAACCATATGAAACCGTCATGATATACACATCTTATTCCTAAAACCGTTCGCCTACATGACATGTACTACATATTTTTTTTCGGAAAACGTATATTCTATATGTGGACTTTCTGTTGAATTTTCATGATAATAGAGAATGCTATTATGAAACCTTTTTCTCGTCCTCTTTCTCATTTCTCTCACCCCCTCTCTCCTTTCTTCCACCCTTTCCTCTCGCATACTTTTACCCTGTCCGCCCCCTAAAGAATGATAATTTCTTGATATGCATTAATGTTACATTGTAAGTGAAAAGGTTTTGTGGAAGGTAACATTTATGAATGTTGGAAGTCGAAATCGACAAAAAGTTATTTCTAACATCATATACCGATTTCTAAGGTATGAAATTTAGAACATGTGAAATATTTAGGCTGATATATAGAAATTTACAGTATTGCGACATTTGTTCTTTCAAAAAGACGCATTACACATTCTATTAAAAAAACGCTTGTATTACAGAGCACAGAGTTATTTCTACCTACACAAATATGCTTGCTGTTCAGAGCAAACAGTATTTTTTCACTTACTTGAATAAGCTTGAGGTGCAGAGCATAAAGTATAGTTGAAGTTGAGTAATGATTGGTCAGTACAGCTCTCCATACTTGAGTCACTATAACATTGGTTTCCGGTGCCTGAGTCGAATTCATATGAAAATTTTCCTAGTAAACTGGATGGACAGGTTACTTTTGCCGAGGAAATGTATCCTAGATGTCAAAATGATATACTCATTTAAAAAAAAAATTATCTTCGTATTGTCAATATTACCACGTCTGATTGATATCATAACCTGCAAACTAACAATACAATACAATCCTCGAAAATACACATTCAGAAAAATAACATTAGTTAATCGTTTATCATTTCGAATGCGTTCTGAATGCAAATTACTGATCAAATCAGCAAAACTCAGTTAAATCCAAGTGTTCAACATAAACAATCAAGCTACGTTGCACTGTTACGTTTCATTCATACTCAACAGCTTAACTTACCGTCTTTAACAAGAACCCGAATGGAGGAAGCATCATATGGTCCATTGATTATACAATCCGTTGCCATTGAAAATGTGGATGTTGCAGACTTCAGCAAAAATCGGGCATTTGTTGTATTCAGTAGAACGGCTACAAAATACGGAAAAAGAAACATATTAACAGTGAACCAGCTTACCGTAGTACGCAGGACGACCGAATTCCATGAAATGTCAGAACTGACCGGTATTTGTGTGAGTTCGTTGTTTATACGTGTATATTTGAGTTTCTCTGTATTAAACTTTTCATGGATTCCAGGAACTACGATGACAAATTTGCAAGAGTTATTTCCATTCGGAGGTGCTGGTCGACCTTTTAAAAAAACCCAAAAATTCGGCAAGAAGTAAATTTACCCAGTGATATTTTATTCTATATACCATTCTTGACAGAATGTTAAATTAAAACAAACTCGACGGTACCAATACTTCCGTTTAAACAAGCTTTTCTATAAAATTACAAGAGAACAATACCAAATCACAATGTAAGAAAAGAACATTATACTTTAAGACTCTGAAGAGAGATTGTAAAAAAGGAACTATAGTGTTGTATCCTTTTCCGATCTTTCGTATCCCTTTGATCTTATGCCTTGCGGTATAATGTTAACACTCTATCCGTTTTTAATCCAAAAGCATCTAAAATGTTTTGATGGAGTTGTCCATTAATCCTATCATCGTTGTTACTGTCAGCAGTCTTCATTCAGCTTTGGCTAGCAGCTATCATATTTGAAAAAAAAATCAACAAAAAATTGAATTCAGGGAAAAGATGAAAACAAAATGTGCAGACCAAAGAGATCCTCTTATAAAATAATTGCGTTTAGAAAAGTGATGTGATGCTCCTTTCCCCTAATCCCTTATAAAACACTTACACATTGCGCTGTTGTATACAATTTTGCTTGAAGAGACTGACATTAGGTTCCAACACATAGATATACGGAAATTTGCAAAATATTGAGTGAACTCATCCGATCTGAAATGCACCATATTACAAATGTACATAAAATAGAATAGTTATATTGGTAGTTAAATACAAAGTACAAGATAATTTAACATTATGTTATAAAAATGGAAAAAGAAACCTTCAAAGTCATCAAAATGGAATTCTATGACAAATTTGAGTGGTTTCTTTTTCATGAATTAATTCAGATATTCATCAATTTTACAAAAGTATGAGTGTACTGTTTTAGGAAGTACTAGTGTAATTATTTGATAATAGCCTTGTTTACTTATTGAAATTCAACAAATCACATGACAAAAGATGTGTAATATATAAGACTGTGGAACTGGTTTCTAAATGAAAGAATAATTTTCAATTTGCATAATACCTATGAATTTCAAAAGTTAGCCATATTTTGAATTTCTAAAATAACTGCATTATGTTCTCTTCTGCAAGGGTTCATAAGCAACAAACCAGGTTGTAGAAATGAAAATATTGTAACGATAAACACTAAATTTTACATTGGATACCTACTTGAGGTATACGAGATTTCCGACTTGCTGTTCACAGTTAAATGTGACGACATGGAATTGTGACATAACAAATGTATTGGAGTCGACTTTCATCAGGTTGTTGGTCAAATCGAACTTTGAACTGCTGAATACTGCTTGTCCAAAGTCACTGCCATGCCAGACACCAGTCAAGGAACTTGGAAATGTACAAGCTGCTTCTAAAAATAAAGTTAGTACAAGTACAGTTTGAATTGATCATTCGTTAAAAAAAGAAAAAAAATGAAGAAGAGAAGAACGATTGCAATCTTAGAGCCCTGCATTGCTCTTTGATTTCATGATTTTTAAAAATTTTTATTCATGATTATTTGACTATTGATGATATTTTGAATTATCATTTGATCATACATCCTCTTTTTTGTTTTGATTATTTAATACTACGTGCAGAGATTTTGGGGTTCCCGATGTTGTTAACCTATATTTACTAGCGATGTTTCTCAGCTAGATTAATATTATTTCAACATCTATCTTAACTCATGATCATCATATTTTCATTATAAGTCATGAATAATGTATTTAGGGGGCTATCGTTGGTATTTTTTAGTATAAAAAGTACGTGTAAGTAGCAGATCGTGGTTTATTGCTGATGCCTTTTCGTTTGGTTAATCTTAGTAAGTCTTATTTGCCAGTCCCTATAGCAAGTGGTCACAAATCTGTGATAAAATTGGGAATATTTCGTTAAACATAGCTCCAGAATTGGATGGAATTTTGAGTAGTCACATTGGGACAGTGTTTTCTTACCTGCATTTTTGTGATTTAACGTCAAGAAGCATAAGACAGCCAACCCGTAAGTCCACATCGTTGATTTTTTAAGCCAAATTTCTCACATTTTCTGTTGTTTATTGTGAGGAAGCCATATTTGTTAAGAACGACATTTTAAAAAATTTAAACGGATAACAAAATTGATGAAGTTTCTATTGTTCATACATGCTATGGTGATTTGGATTACTAAGATTAGAGATTATTGGCCATTTAATCCTCCAATCCTCCATATAAACCTTTTTACTTTAAAAGTCTGATATCATCGAGAATAATGTTTGTATGAAAATGTAAGAAGATTTAAAAAACATGAAATACACATTTAGCCAGTATGGATTTTTTCAAATGCTTGTCATTTGAAGTAATCGGTCGTTACTCAGAGATAATAAAGAAAAAGTAAAACAAGAATTGTTGCTATTTCGTTATAAACACAGTATAAAAAAGATTGATATAACAGTATCGTGTGCCCTGCCTTTTTTGGCAGAAAGTTCGACATTTCCTAAATTGCTTGTGATAGACGGGTAGTCAAGTGACATTAATCGGAAGCAGTTGATAACAATGTCATTTCAGCTCGCTTCGTCAGTTACGCTGAAATTGTTTTTTTAAAATAATTTCTTGCTTCGTCAAGAGCTAAAATGTTTGAATCATAATACCTAATGTTGTTATCAATTATATCTCAAATTGAGTTAAAACCTCAAATTTCCGTCATCCGTCCGTCATCCATTAGCTTTTCACGTATTGATCAACTCCTCTGAACATTTCTTGCTGCTATCGTTTAGATTCGTGAACAAACATGGCAGATAGCCAGTGAGGAATATAGTTTTACAATGGACGCCATCTTATCATCAACCCCTGAAAGCTATGACACAAAGTAAACCAACTGGAGTGGTATGCAATGTCCTTTACAAAAATTGTTCATTCAAAAAAGAATTAACACTTTATGTTATCGGACACATGAACACATTCCTTGCTGGAAAGAACCCAAAGACGTTAAAGCTTGTGTTTAATTCCATGTACTTTTTTGCTATGATAATTTCTTAAAAAAGGTAAAAAAAAAAAATAACTCACTCAGCTGTATAATGAATGCAACTATGTTTACGCACCCTGGAACAGCATCTAAAGGTGTCTCAGAAAGGCAAAAATGATATGATTTTCTCGACGGACCTGTCATACACTATGTATTTGGAAATAACCTCTAATTAATGCAGGATCCATAGGATAAGATTTACTGCACGCATGTTAATACTCAAATAAAGAAGTTCATAAATTTAAAGTCAAGATCATCACTTTTGTAAAAAACAAAAACTGGTTTCGAGTATTGTATAGAGGTTATCTGCAATGTATTTATTTCAAGTCCATAAGGCTCGTAAAGGCGCAGTCAGTAATATTCAAAGTCGGGACACCCTGAAGCGGAAAGAGGTATGGCCACTTTGCCATCAGAATTTATTTTCTTCACATACAGTGCGAATTTTACGAATGCATTAAATCTTCTTCAAAAACAGTTTTAACGGATCTTCTGTTATATACACTATTGAAACAAAATCAATTTAAATGCAAATTTATTCCTTTAGATAAAAGATTGAGCCACTAAATTTGCCTCTTAAATGCATTTTTGACAGAATTTGACAAATTTTGTTGGTTTTGTTAAGATTCGATGCATAGCACCTCTAGAACGAAACCAAACTAACTGCTACTTGGAAGGGTAAATGCTTATACAATTTCAACGAAAAAATGGTTTTGGTTCTAGGTGCCCTTCGAGTAGTACAGTCTTCTCAAACACTGTAAAATGGCTTATTTGGATACAAAGGGCTATTTATAGCAATTTTTGACCGATGATATATAATTTTGGCATTTATTAATTTCATTTCTATGAAGAACACGTACCAGAGACATTTTTTTGAGCATCTTTTAAAAATACCAAAAAAAATAGGAACAAAACTCACGGTTTAATGGCCCTTATTCTTTATATCTAAAATATTGTTATCTTATCAGTCTTTAATGTTACATGCTGGATGGACGAGTAACGATATCAAAGTGAAAAGATTTGATTTGAAAAAAACGGATAAAACCCAGAGTCTTTCCCACAGCCGAGGCGAAGAATTTGACAATTACACTGCCGAATTCGACAATAGCTTAGTGGAGCAACCATTTGATTTTTATGGGGGAGGAAGGAACAACTGATCCTGCATGGATATTTTTCATGGAATCTTTGAGCCTGACAATTTTTCTCCACTGAAAACAATCCTGTCATTTTTTCAGTCCCTAAAGCTCGCTTCATATATATCATCCTGTTTATTTTTTTTCAGCTTCCTGCTGTCCTGATAATTTTTTGCGCCAAATTTCCGATCATTGTAGTTTTTTTTCGAATTCCTTCCTTGCCACCCCTAAAAATCAAAAAAATTGCTCCTTTAATTATAAATCACTTCAAATGAGACTCACAATCAGAATTTAAGTTGTGTTTCAAAGTATACGTATTTATTCCTGTTAAAACTTATACGTGTTGATATTTGATATAAACAATGAAGGCAGCAACCATTTAATTTTTGGACGGGAGCAACCATTTAATTTTTGGACGGGAAGGAGAAGGGACTATGTTTTTTTAATCCAACAAATTTATCTTTTCGTGTGAAATAGTCTTAAGTTTTCAATATTTTGAGCACTTTGCGATGAAGAAATATCTACAAAGAACATATCAATGGTTGCTGACCTAGTGTGTACTATGGAGATGCAGCTTTGTTTTTGTTTGCCAGTTATCATAAATATCAAGTCATTATGTACATAATCTAGCTTACCATTAACGTAGAGAATTTTTTTTTTATAATCTGTTGTTTATCTTAGAAGTGTTGTGACTTGGTCTTTAAACGAATTAGAATCAAAATAGAATACGAACAGAACCCATTATTTGCATATTTGGATTGATTAAATATTCATACTTTATAATTTTGGCTTTTCTGTTTAGATCCTTTAAATTATTTGTTCTCTATCAGCTTTAACATGTTTTTTTTGGTTTATGTACTTCCAAATGTTTTGGTTTGATCTGCACTAATGAGACATAAGTTTCGAACAATAACTTCGGTATTTTGTTATTTATTACCACTGGGCCGATGCCTCTGCTGGTGGACTTCTAGTCCCCGAGGATGTTCACCAACTCAGTAGTCAGTATTTTGATGCTGACCCGAAAACCGATTGTATTAAGACTTGCAATATCTAAATTTTGCAAAATTTCATTTAGAACTAGTGGGTATCTATCCCTGATTTTTTGCTTTTCTATTTAGATCCTTTTGATTATTTGCTCTCTATCAGCTTTAACATGTTTTTTTGTAAATGGACTTCCAAATGTTTTGGTTTGATCTGCACTGATGAGACATAAGTAGCCGAAATGTGCTTATGCAGAAGATACTTCGGTATTTTGTTATTTATACCAAAATATAGTTATTTTAGTTGATGCGGTGTAGAACTTAACATAGAGTTTATCAGTAATGTAAAAAGGGTAAAGCCCCTTCCTTGAAAATCAAATTATAGATGTATTTTCATTTTTTACAATACCTGTTGGAACCGTAAAAGCAATGCTAATGTACTAATTTATATCAAAAATGAAACACTTAAATTCCGGATCATTTGTTCGTACATGGACCAAAGAAATTATGAAAAATAAAGACCCAGAAAGCCCCCTTAAATATGTGTACGTTTATGAACTTTTAACGTATGGTCACATATTACTTAATTTTTTGCTGAATTAGTTCCAACAATTCCTCTAACTAGCCCAATCTATTGAAATGCCTAAAACCAATCACTGTGTATTTTCCTACATTTAAATTTTTACTACTAAAAGAATGAAGTAATATCTTAATACATTAATCTTAAAACGATTATTTATTAATATTAATCTCTTAGAGACCAGCGACACAGTTCATAAACACCTAATGTTTTACTTTATCTAAAACAGAAAAATATTACTTTTTTAATATCTAATACTTCATGTATTTTACAAAAATGTGAATGTTTTACTGAAAATACCATTTCGAACATCCATAATGGATTTTTGTATGACTTTTGTAACTGGCCTGAATGCCACATAACTCCAATATGGAGTCAGGAAACGAAAAATTCGGATAAATCAAAAATGGAGTTTCAGACGAGAAAATATGTGGGATTTAGTGTAAATTGTGTTGTCTTGTTGTTTATCATAAGTGGAACAGGTAAGTTATACGTAAAAAGTACGCAATGTAAGTGTCAAACCTCTTTTATCTTGTTAAAATGTGCTACTTCCTAGCAATTCGACATGTCTAGCTTCGAATCAAATAGGTTTTATGTAAAATGTTGCTTTTACAAATTACTTATTTGGCAGCCTAAAACTGACATAGGAAGTTTGGAGATGTTTTACAGTATTGAAAACAAACAAACGTCATAAAGGGGTACGAAACAAAATTAATTTGCGTGACATATCAGAAAACGTTATAGCAGAACTACAATGGTTTACTCTCTACCAGGTTGTGAGCAACTACCTGTATAAGTGAAATTCGAAAATAAAAGAAAATAACGAAAATCTCAGAACACATGGAAAACAAGAATGAAATCCGTACAATCCCATTGATTTTTAAAATAACTTACATACAGTATACAAATAACTTTAGGACCTTCACATTCCCTCTCCTACACTGTTAATATACGTCGTGACTCTCGAATACAAAATATCACAAAACATTTACAAGGTTTAATCAAATTCTCACTGTAATTTTATCTATTTGACGAATTAGTTGCATCTGCGTCAAAATAGTGATCAAGGTTTAGACCGATGCACACAAGACTTCAGAAACAACATATTGTCACCAAAGACATGCGAATTTTTTTTCAATCAAATGTACATAAAGCATATTCCCCAGTGAACATCACAACTTGCAACATAACTTAAAAATCGGGAAAACATCTCCTTTGGACATAGATATTTTCCTTCATAGTATCATTCTAAAAATTACAAAGCATAACAGTAAACATCCACAATGGCCGAAGATTACATTTACAAAGGAATTGCAGTAGAAAAACGTTAAAAGTAAATAAAACCGTATTTAGTGGTATATAAAAGGTACATTTCTAAAAACTAGCATACAATTGTTATGTTTTTCATACGATTCAATAGAGAGTAATAACGACAAAAATACGTCTGCAAAGAAAATTGTCGGGACATTATATATAATTTTGGTCTGGGAGGTGGAATGGCGTCACTGGGAGAAAATCAATCCCAATAGTTTAATAATTTGCCAAAATTTCCATGACGGTTTTGATGATTGAGTCAATTCGAGCATGCAACAAACCTTCTATGTGGTTTTGCAGTTCCTGTCGGCAAGTTTAGATTCGAAAATTTCAAATGAAATTGCTCTTACAGGGTTACTCCATACAAATAGTGATGCAAATATCATATAGTTTTGGCAACTCTCGTGCGTCAATAAATTGTATAAACTTAATTGCAATTTGGATAATATCCCTTTGAAGATGCATTGTATTAATGTTGGAATAAGCTCNATTTTGGCAGCCAAAATATTTTTTTCACATAAAATCAGATCCAAAATATTTTTTTAGAAAAAAACCATAGCCCCCCCCCCCTTTCAAGTTAAATGGTCGGTCCCTTACCCCCATGTACATGGTTAGAAGCTTAAACTTTTTAAACTAAGCTCAGTATTTTTTGATTGTGATGATGGACATTTACTATAGACATAGTCTTATATTATATTTTGTTATCTTCCTTTCCTTTTGAATAAGCAGTAAATCTCGTCTCTAAGATCACTTGAAACACAAGTTTCACTAACTATTTTACCGTCTGCATCCATTTGCACAAAAATCTATAATCTTAAGTCTTTCACAATTCATTTAGCCTTACAACTTACATTTGTCGTAAGATATTTTGTTATAAAAGCCCCTGAAAGTTAAATTCAAGACTTTATGCATATGTATTTTTATTTTATACGAAGTATACCTATCTATTTGAATTTTTTCGTACCTTATTCTATGATTAATTCATTGTCAGTTTCATTAAAAATAACAATCATGCACATTAAAAGGTATGAGGGATTGGATAACCTAGCTTCATGTAAAAAGATACATAAGTACATTTGTATTTAAACACCTCTAAAGCAAAGCTGACAATGTGAAATCAAAAACGACGCGATGAAACAAAAACAAGCATTGTCAAGCGTTTTCACAAATTCTTTTGGGTGTACAATACTTCATTGAATAAATCTCAATATTTTACAAGTTTAACAAACATGGCATTTTTTTTCAGATTGTTGCACATTTCCATCATCACTCACAGGCACGTGGTACAGCAGTAATGGCGGAACCCTGTCTTTCACATCTACAACATTTTCAAATTTCAAAATTGCCTCATTTGGGTCATACACATTTACATGTCACCTGAGCAGTGGGTCAAAGTATGTAAGCGTGTAAGTACTAGTAAATACATAGATCTTATGAACACACGCAGCTGTATTCGAGTTAAACTGTTAACGATTAAGTGGTTGGATGACTTTATGAATTTGGCAGTTTGCATCGAACGAGCCATCTTCCCTACCTCATGGACAAGTTCCATAAGTGATATGTAAATGACATGATCAACAGGTGAGCCGAAAAGCTGAGCTGGGTCTTTAATATACGAGCACTCGAAGCAAAGGGAAGACGTGTTTTTTGTTCTTATATTATAATTTTCTGAAAAAAAAATATATACTTGATATAATGTGGCTATAATTGTAGCTTGTGTGTGGTCATGATTTCATAATTCTTGGCAAATGATTAGGAATTCGTGGCCATCCGATTTACATGTAGTAATTTGTGGCACCGACATAAAAAAATCAAGGCCACTTTTTTTCTGACCAAGATACGCTTTCATATGTTAATATTATGTACTGTTACACCATTTATGGGAATAAGAAGTTGCTTACAAACTGTCGTTTAGATTTGAAAAGTGCATACCCTGGTGATGATTCAGGTCAAGTTTGGTTAGCATTGGCCCAGTAGTTTCAGAGGAGAAGATTTTTGAACAAAAGTTAACGGACGGACGGACGACGGACGAATTGCGGACGGACGACGGACGCCGAGTGATGGCAAAAGCTTACATGGCCTCTGGCCAGGTGAGCTAAAAAGTGATCAGTAAGTTTTCACCCGTCCAAATGGTTGCCATCAAGAAATATAGTTTAACTTTGAAGTGATTTATCATTCTTGAAAATGAGGCCCATTAATATTGAGGTTTCTTGGACTGTGAGTAAGATGTAGGGGAATGTGTATCGACAAACGAATATCGATGCAACAAGCCGACAGAAAAGAATATAAAATAAAAAACTCAAGAAAAAAAAATAAGAAATAGCTCGACAAAATAACGAAGATATAGAAATAAACATGAAGGTCGCAAAACTAAAGCACTAAAAGTTTGGTGTCTACAATTAGGTGCTGCAGAAGGGTAAGCTCGATCTGCTCCTCAGGTTGAACCTGTCACACTACAAATGAGAATTGTTTAGTCCAATTCAAAGGGTCTGAGTCCAATTACAAACTTGAAATTTTGCAATCTGTAAAATTTTCATGTTATAATTATTTCAAGTACCACGTCAGAAACATTGTGGTCGACAATTTTTCCGGTGGTTTCCAGTTGTCTTTTTCAGTCTCTTGGACTTCGGGTCTTGACAACTCTGTTCGGTAATTTTGTTATTAACTGCATTTAATTGTTAGAAATGACCGTGGCTAAGAAGTTTTTGAGGCAGTAGTAAGTACAGACAAGGCTATAACGAATTATTTGTGAAACATAAATAACATGCTCCGAATATTTATCAATTATTGACTTTTTACGAAGTCAATATGTTATATATGGATCTGTTAGGTTTATATTGACCGAGGACGAAGTCCGAGGTCAATATATTCCTAACAGGTCCATATTTAACATATTGACAGAGTAAAAAGTCCATTATTTTTATATTACATATGTAGTTTCATGGTATCTCATTACATTTTTGTTGAGGATAATTTTGTCAATACTTCGGATTTAATTAGAAATAGAATCTTTATTTGAAGGCGGGTGTGGATCTGCCATCATCTAGAATGGGTTACATGAATACTCATAGGATAAATAAATGTCGACATTACTCTTATATTTGCAAATAAAAAATCGATCAAGTAAGCCTTTTTATTAGCGTGTTTACGTGAAGTGTGCAATAAAAAACATTTGACAACTGTATTTAATATATTTTTCACTGATTTCAGTGGTTTCTCTGTAAAAAACATTTTAATACCCCCTTTATTTCCCCTGTGGAAACTCTTTTAATATGTACATCGTTTTCCAATATTTATTTTTTTTCATACGACCTTTCTAAGCGAAAAACTATAGTAGCAGCAATAAAACTAAAAATAGAAACATAGCGTCAATATGCTTAAAAATAGAAACACGGGCGTAAATATACCTAAAATTAGAAACAACACTGAAATATACTGAATATTCTTAAAATCACG
>MJUU01065391.1:115826-127335 GCA_002080025.1 Modiolus philippinarum | reverse complement strand
CTATATTTGTATGGACTTGACTGTATATATTTTTTATTCTCCACAGATCTGATGTTTTATATGTGTTCAACCTACCCTTTGTTGTCTATATTTGTATGGACTTGACTGTATATTTTTTATTCTCCACAGATCTGATGGTTTATATATGTTCAACCTACCCTTTGTTGTCTATATTTGTATGGACTTGACTGTATATATTTTTTATTCTCCACAGATCTGATGTTTTCTACGTGTTCAACCCACCCTTTGTTGTCTATATCTATATGGACTTGACTGTATATTTTTTTTATTCTCCACAGATCTGATTTTTTATATGTGTTCAACCTACCCTTTGTTGTCTATATTTGTATGGACTTGACTATATATATTTTTTATTCTCCACAGATCTGATGTTTTCTACGTGTTCAACCTACCCTTTGTTGCCTATATCTGTATGGACTTGACTGTATATTTTTTATTCTCCACAGACCTGATGTTTTATCTGTGTTCAACCTACCCTTTGTTGTCTATATCTGTATGGACTTGACTGTATATATTTTTTATTCTCCACAGATCTGATGTTGTATATGTGTTCAACCTACCCTTTGTTGCCTATATCTGTATGAACTTGACTGTATATTTTTTATTCTCCACAGATCTGATGTTTTATATGTGTTCAAACTACCCTTTCTTGTCTATATTTGTATGGACTTGACTGTATATATATTTTTTATTCTCCACAGATCTGATGTTTTCTACGTGTTCAACCTACCCTTTGTTGCCTATATCTGTATGGACTTGACTGTGTATTTTTTATTCTCCACAGATCTGATGTTTTATATGTGTTCAACCTACCCTTTGTTGCCTATATCTGTATGGACTTTACTGTATATTTTTTATTCTCCACAGATCTGATGTTTTATCTGTGTTCAACTTACCCTTTGTTGTCTATATCTGTATGGACTTGACTGTATATTTTTTATTCTCCACAGATCTGATGTTTTATATATGTTCAACTTACCCTTTGTTGTCTATATCTGTATGGACTTGACTGTATATTTTTTATTCTCCACAGATCTGATATTTTATATGTGTTCAACCTACCCTTTGTTGTGTATATTTGTATGGACTTGACTGTATATTTTTCATTCTCCACAGATCTGATGTTTTCTACGTGTTCAACCTACCCTTTGTTGCCTATATTTGTATGGACTTGACTGTATATATTTTTTATTCTCCACAGATCTGATATTTTCTACGTGTTCATTCTACCCTTTGTTGTCTATATTTGTATGGACTTGACTGTATATTTTTTATTCTCCACAGATCTGATGTTTTCTACGTGTTCAACCTACCCTTTGTTGCCTATATTTGTATGGACTTGACTGTATATATTTTTTATTCTCCACAGATCTGATGTTTTCTACGTGTTCAACCTACCCTTTGTTGTCTATATTTGTATGGACTTGACTGTGTATATTTTTCATTCTCCACAGATCTGATGTTTTCTACGTGTTCAACCTACCCTTTGTTGCCTATATCTGTATGGACTTGACAACACACAGTGGATACAAGTATTCTTATTATCAGCCTACATGTAAGATTTAGCTATTTTTATTATAGAATATAATAAAGGGCTTCTAAAAATGGTTAAAGATGTTCAAAGTTGCTGTTACTCTTTGTCAGAAAATAACCAACTCTTAAATTTAACGACAAACACGTTTTAATCACTAGCTGTATATATATATAGTACATGTACCTACAAGTTCGAAATTCTAAGAGTAATGAAAAACAACTAAAAAGTGTTTCATACCAACATTCAAGACTCATTAATTCTATATAAGGTATTTAAATATGTAAAATATGAAGATGTTGTCTCGGGATGGTCCTCGATTATTTAAAAAAGAAAGGGTAAAAGTTAACACCTACAATGGCCGAAAATTACAACCACAGACCACAATCTACAAGGGAAATGTACTTGAAAAACACACAAACGAAAGACACAAGCATGGTATGTTATGTTATAAATACACTACTTGTGACAATTCTAGTCTGTAGGGTACGACAAAACGACTGACTTATAGGTCAAATAAAATGGAAACAAAGTAGACAATTCAATATTCCCCCTGTTATAGTAATTTGCATCAGTTAATGATACATTTAGGTATATAAATTAATCAGAATTTAATCTCCAAAATGCCCTTTTGACACAATCCTTGTTAATTTACATGATATACATAAAACTTCTTTAATATTTATCTTTTTCTTTGTATCTTATCAGGCTCTTCAATTTGTTTGGTCAACTAAAATATCTTTTACTGTATCTGTGCATTAATTGTTCAAATAACCTTATGCCAAACCTAAATTACATTTAATATTAATTTATGTCCTTTTTTCAGCACAACTTAAAGACGCAGACTACGCCAGGATGAAGATCTATTTAAATAACACTGTAGCTGTGTCATCTGCTTCTGATATATGTGAAATAAGTGATTATTCTGTGCTAACTCGTCATATGTTGTTAAAAGATGGTACGTCTTTGTAGCTTCCATGCCATGCCGTGCATTGACTATACCGTGCACTATCAAAATTCAACATTTGGCTTCCTTGTTTTGTAAAGATTAAACTATTTTTGTGGCCATCTGTATATATATTGCCCACATCCCCCGATTTTACTTGCCAAGTTTTTCTTAGAATCAACTCGATTAGTGCCCTGTGATCTTTTATATTTTGCATTGTCTGTTGGTCCCGTTGTCGGGTAACGATTGACAGTGTTTGTAACAGTACTTTGCCCGATATGCTATGCTTGTTGACGACCCCGCATCCATGACAAAAATGATGTCAAACAGTGGATGGATGTAGCGTTGTCCAACATTTAGCAAGTGAATTCCACTCAAACCGGTGCTAGGGGCCGTCTTGAACTTTCTGTGAGGTAAGAGTAATTTCTCTTTGTTGAAGGCTTCATAATAACTTAAAAATGAAGAACAATAATGTTCCAATTGTTCCATTTGCTCAAGCTTACCATGTATTTATATGGATTTTGTCCCATGTACATTTACTCCATATCCCTTTATTTGTTCATGTAGCTCATTTTCGCGTTGAAAATTTGTCGTTCCTTGCTAAATATTTGTCTAGTTCCCACTCTATTGTTTTGACTAGGAAATGAGATAAATTTATAATATGGCCACGACAGAACAAAATATTTTATCTTTAGACTTACAAATACCCCGTTACTATTTTGTGGTCACAAGAAAATAAAAAATCACATATGTCATTTCTATGTTCCGTAAAACCAAACAAATGTTTAAAACACATATATTATGATGTGCAATTAGGAATTCTCCTGTGTTGTTTTATGAAGTGAAATATAGAAATCTCAAAAAGTTCATCATTAAAATGATAATTAAATTCAGATGATTGCATTAAATTGTTTTATTATTATTTAGGTACTATTTCAAGTCAGAAAATTCAGTGCCCTGACGCTTTCCTAGGAATTTTTTCATATACATATGATACCGGAACTGGAAACTTGTGTACCCAAAATACTACATTAGACGTCTGTACAGATAAAACTTTAATGAATTTTGATTACAACGAATGCTCGGAAATACAGGCATATTCTGGTAAGTTTATGTATCAAACCATCAATTCAACCAATCAGAGCTTGGAACATATGTAAAAGTAGGTCTTCAGAATTTAAAGATGCTTTTTTATCATTGCAACTTTAAAACTATTTGAGGGGATTTATTAAACTATACACCCATTTTGATATTGCTATATCAGGTGTATTCTAAAACATAATGCAATTGACCTTGGGCTAACTTTGGTAACTCAAAAGAGGGGATTTTCAATTTGCTATTTATGCACAATATTTTTCAGTCATGATATGTATTTTAAGATGGCTTTCCCGGACACTCCGGGAATCTATTATATAATCCTCCTTGGCTAATTTTGGTCCTTTTGATTTGTTGTTCTCCATCAGTGTTTTTACACCTTTCGATTTCTTGATTTCCAATGAACTGATTTTATCTGCACTGAAAAGAAATGGTCATTTGCAAAAAGTAGAATTACAAATATTTCGTTATTTTGATAATTAGAAGAATCTAAATGTATTATGAAATTTTTATATACTGTAGAGAAAGTATGAACCGTTAAGGAAATATATGGTCTTTGAATGATTAAACTTAAGATAGATTGTCTAAAGAGGTTTAAAAAACTGGAAATTGAAGTGAAGTTTGAAGTTTCAGCCAGCTGATGTCACAACATTAGCCAAAACAGCTGTTGTGTAATATTTCTGTATTTTGACACCGAAATGCCATTTTTAAGCCATTTTCTTGATTTGGTGCAAAATTGAATTAATAACTATGTGAAATGGTTTGAAAATATCAAGTATTAGCTCTTTTTACACACAAGAATTTTTATTACTGTTTTGGACGTGTCTTCAATATGCCCACATTTTATGTTTTCAATTCAACCAAAAGCAACAACACTGTTTCAGGTGACAACCACTTTGATTAAATATTTGAAACAAAAATGGTGCATATATATGAGGTTTGATGTGTACATGAACCCCAGAAATAAGAAATTCATGGTGAACTTTTACTTAACTCTAACTTAAGAGCCAAGCCAAAGTTTTATAATCCAATTTCGGATCATCATACTTTGATTTTGGCACACTTTTCACAAAACATTCATTTTATTTTGTTATCTGCATTTGGTGATATATATATATATATATATCAAAATATGTTTTGGTCAGATTATTCTTTTTTGTTAATTTTTAAAATTTTCGATCAACACTGCACCAAAGAGACATTAGATATCAAAATGACAAGCTGTAGAACTCAAATTTACTAAAACGGTTTCCCCCTTACTAATTTACCTCCCTCTGCAAAGCTCTGTCCTAAAGTGATTTTGGATTTTTCTCTAGATCTTACTTGTTCTGTATCATATCTTTTACATCTTTTAGTGTTATTCTTCCAAATCTTTTTGATTTGATCTGCAATGAAGGGACATAAGTTGTCGAAAACAACGGCAGTAGAATACCGAAGGAACAAAGCACAAGATTACATAAATCAAAGTCCAGAGACAAGGCAAAAGCAAGAACACAAGAAGACGGAAGACCAAAGACACCACATACCCACAAAATACACGAACATTACATATACAAAAAAAACCCAAAAAAACTAAAGCACTAACAGTGTGAACTCTCAAAAATGGTAATTTGAATTACAAAATTTATAGTAACTTCGGTAATATATTATTTATCACTACTGGGTCGCTGCTTGTGAACTAAAATTTTATACGGGTATTTACCAACTCAATGTCCAGAATTTTGCTGCTCGTCCTAAAACTGACCTTTATTTGCAATATTTTTATTTTATCGAATTTTGATCAAATCCATGTCTTCATTTAGATTCTATTTTTATGACAATTTATACATCTTTCGGTTTTTTCTTCTAAATGTTTTGATTTGTTCTGCACTGAGGAGACATATGTTGTCGGAATAGCCTTTTGAAGAAACTAAATTTATAGTATCTTCCGTATTATAGAACATTGTTATAGACTACGTAGAAAACATTACCACGACGCACTATTGACCGTGTTTTGACTTAATTCATCCCGCGAGAAATAAATTGAACGAGTAACCAAAACAGTTCAAAGTTTTTTCCGCTACTGTTCTATCTTACTACTGTGAATTCATAATTATTCGTGGTGTACCAATTTTCGTGGGTTTTCCCAAATCACGAATTCAAATACATGTACTCAACGAAATATGATTTTCTTGTGCAAGCTTCAAACATAATATTAAGGACCTAATCATATGCAACAATTGTCGACATCACGTGATTTTAGTGACGCAACATCCGGCCATCGATACACTGAAATATTAACATAGAAAGCTATGGGAGGTTCTACTAAATCTGCAATATCTTCTAAAATTACACAATTTAAACTCATTTTGCATATTTCCTCATCGTCTATGATAGTTTATTTAACAATAAGAATCAGTCCTGACAGTTTAAATTAATGGGAAATTACGTCCCTGGACTTTTGAAAAATCAGTATTTATTACTATCATTCTCCTGTTTTGTCTATATAAAATGCCTCAACCCCTACACGATTAAAGTGATAATTTCTCATTTCACAGCATAAATTGATCGTTTTGCATATTCCTGCAAGTAGCTGACATATGAAAATATCAAAATATCGTGTTTAAAACAGTTTAATTTTTAGTCTAGTCTCGTCCCTAGAAGTTTGAAATTCATCAATTTTTCATCAATATTATCCGAAATGGCGGACGACCAAACAGGTACAAGACGAAGAAAATTGTATAAAGTTGATATAGATTATTTCTTTTTAAAGACTGTTGACTGTCATTAATTAATATATAAATATGCAAAAAAATAATTAAAATAAAACACTTTTGAACTTACTTTAAAAAAGCCTGCATCCCATTTTGAATTTTTCATTGTATATATATTTTTTTCATAATTTACAATCATTTGAATACATATCCTCGATGCAATTTTAATAATCTGAATATGGTCCATGAACAAATTCAAAATTTGGTATGAAATTTATTTAACTTCATTTCTTAATCAAGGATGTATATTGTATATGTCTTTGTGTTAATTGTTTTATTACCCTGTGTCTTGATGAAAAAGGTAACTATTACGTAATGTACACACCTGTTGTCTCACCTTTGTCACCTGGTGTGTGTACAGGAGGAACAATACAGGTGTACAATTGACAGGTTTGGAGTGGTATTCAAATATTTGCAACAGAAAACTCAGCTCCACAAATTAAATAATTTATTTTACTTTACGTTTTCTCTTTTCTTTTTAATTGTAACTCATTTTTAAATTATAAATCAATTGCAACGCTTTCTTAGTATAAAATTGTAACAGAAATTATGAAAATTGTAAATTCATTTTATTACATGACTTCGGCGAATAGATTTTCGAGTAAGAGTTATCGTTCCTAATTATGACTGAAATTGTTGCATATGCAACGAAGGCCATTCACCTTGCACTTGTACCTGAGCCCCACACAATCTGATATATCCAAAAAGGATAGAAATACATTCTCTTGAACCTTTAATAGCAGCAAAATAAGTTAAAATGCTTTATTTTCAAGTGTTTCCCCGTTAACAAATTAGCGATGACCGGCTTTCAATTACGCTAAAGTGTTGATTTCAATGTGAGAAGTTTGGACAAGAACCATCGCAATTTAGTTTTGATAAGATATTATTAATTAAAGTTTTATAATTTTAATTATGTTCTACTGAAAAGTAAATGTTTATTGTGCAATCAATACAAGTGTCTATTTATAAATAACGAATGGAGTAAGGTTATGTCAGATGATCACCTAATTACATAATATCTACACATTACTATGAAGTGTTGATTACAGGGTCGCGCTCGATTGGCTGTGCAGAACATGTGCAGTACAGAGTGTTCTGCACGGACGAATCGAATGTCACAGAACAGGAAGTCGCGCTCTTCATGATGGAAGACAAAAGGCGGGAAATATTTCTGAAAAAAAACTTGAAATTCAACAGTAGATGAAAAATATATTGTCACATTTACGTTATTTTATACCATTCTTTGTGTTTTACTGTGCCCATGATGCAAATTTTGATTTGAAAATGATCAGAAAATGCTAAACTGGTGTTTTCTTTTAAGGACCTGTTCCACGACACTTTATTCCTGTTCTAACTGTGCAGTACACCCTTTCACATTTCTTCATTTTAATAGCACTGAAATCCTTTGCTCGCAGAGAGTTGTTGACATCAATAAATATATGTTATTAATCAATTTCATACTTATAACAATCAAGAAAGTAATTTTTATTTGTCAAAAACTTGCAAAATGTTCAAATAAAATCATTTGGCTTCCATCTTGGTCACATGACTGTTCCGATCACACCACCTTTCCAGTAAGTACAGACGGAACTGTGCAGTACAGGTATTCCGAATCACTCGTTTGATGTACTGCACGTCCATCACACAATATTCACAGGCCAATCGAATGCCCCCAGGTGACACTTTAATTACAGGTACAGTTCTAAATTTTAATGCTTTGAAATCAATACTGGAGGTACTAAAGCCATGAATTTTAGAATTTTTATTTTTATCAAGTTATATTATTATTATTATTATTTGTTTGGAACATTTTGCAATCCACGAATTTACGTATACCACTAAATGTCTTTTTCCCTCTACCCACGAAAATTTATATCCACGAAATTAAATGAGTTCACAGTATACTGAGTGCCAATGAAAACGCAAAACTTAACGTTTTAGAATTTTTTCGCACAAATAACAATTTTCAACAAATGTTACTACCAATTTATTCGTAATTACACAGGCTTTAAAAACAATTTTTTACGCATGACTTATTTTTGAAACCACACCACCAGCAATACATTTCATGGAATGCACAAGAATGGGGTTTTGGTGCTAATTTACGCATGATTTGTTTTATCTATTGTCCACTACAAAGCTTAACCCCTGCAAACATTTTCCTATCTCAAAGTTTTAGGACCGGTTTTCATTTAATCCATGAATGATAGGTACTTTAAAACTCCCTGGGTTGTTTCTCAAAATGTTTTCCCATTAACAGACATTACTTTTACGTTTATCTTCTGTGGACGACGACGAATCAGTTTGAAATTTTATCAGCTTCTTTTGGAACCTTTTGGGAAGATTTTTGCAAATTTTTAAAATCTTTTGATGTTTAGAATTGAAATTCTCAAAAATCGGTATTTTTTAATAACCCCCCCCCCTCCCCCCCCAAAAAAATCAAAACATTGTCATGTTTGACAATTTTCAACTCGAAACAACTTCTTGACAACATTGGAACTTGGAATTTGAAGAATTAGGAATTTTTTCCTTAATTGTTCGTCAATGTGACTGAAATGATCAGACAATTTGAAAATTTTGATTTTGACCACTTAATCAAACGTTCATGCTGGGGCAATTTTCCAAGAGTGGACTAAAAATGCATGGATGCAAAACTCTAAGCAGACACTTGGCTTAATAATTTACCAAAGAAAAATTCTGTAGCTCGACATAGAAGATTTCTAAAACATAAATATCAGGTGTTGCGTTTTCATTGGCGCTCAGTATGTTTAAGCTGGGACTAATTTCAGTCACAGGTTTAAGTAACTTATCATAGCACAAAATTGGTGCAGGGATATTTGAATAGGAACAAAAACATATTACTCAGTCGCTTTTCATTATTGTAGAATATATCTTTTCTTTTCATTTTATACTTCGGAATTATCCATGAAATGTGTCTGTTTCAGCTGGTGGGCAAGTTAATTGTTTATACTACTCAACTTCCGGTAGTATTAGTTATTTGCACGTGTTTAACTTGGATGCTACTACAGATGAAAGTACATACTTCCGGTTTACATGTTATGTAAGTTGTTTTTCTCAGATATAGTGCAAACAAACTACCCTAATATCTTAACTTGCTTTTTAAAAGATTCTTTTTGGGGATTATATTTGTCTCAAATTATTAATGTCTTTAAACTTGAAAAAAACCTTAATATTAAGCTGAAAATGATACTATGGTCAAAACGAAGACAATGATAGGATGATGCATGGTTTAATTTTTCACCCCGACTTCTTATATTTACCTAAGTGCGTACCCTTTAAAGGTAAGGAACAAATTTGAATTTTAAAGCCCACCATACCAATTATTTTTTTTATTGTATTACATTTGGTGAATGAAGCTATTTTCAGAGCTGGCATCCATAACGCTTATTAATTTTTAGGCTTGTATATAAGTGACACCAAGATCAGAGAGTTTTGCTTACACTCAAGTTATTATAAAGAAAAAATATATAGGCGATGGGAAAGAGACATTTTATAATTGTTGTACAACATACAAATATGGCGCTTATAGGACTTTGTTTGCATATCTTAACATTCTAGACAAACATTGACGCTCGTTAAATGTACCAGCATGGCTGGAGATACTGAGCTTTAATCAAATATGTAACAGAAAGAATAAATAGATATTTTGAGAATTTGAGAATTTAACAAAAACAAAAAAAATCCTCGAAATCGTTATAGAAAAAAAGAAATGTGCATCATTTCTTATCTTAAATAACCTATTCACATTAATGTTTCATGTTTTTCTTATTTTTTAAATAAATTAATGTGCATATCATGATTATTTATCTGTTCTTCATGCAGGTAATCGAGTTAATAGATTCTGCGGTATATGCCACTCAATATCCCCAGGACTGCCACTACGGTCAAAATGCCACGAGTGTAAATGCAACTGGAGCTAGTCTTGTTTTGACGTCATCCTCAACATGTGGTTCGTATTAGACTCTGTTCCTTTTTATTTCTTTATTTGAGTAAAATACAAAAGTGAAGCTAGATTTGCTAGACGATCGGAAAATGGTAATTCTAATGACGTATTAGACAGTTTTGTCTGATTTGTCATTAAAAAATGTTTCATGACTTAAGCAAGTCGAGATATAAAATCATATAACATTAACTGTTTATGTGCTTTCCCGAAAAGATAGGTTTGCAATTTTGTTTTAACCATTTCACATATACTATTATATTTGAAAAAGTCCATTTTTACGTTGTAATCCAGTTCCAGATAATAATATTATCCGCACATCTTCTTTCATGTTCTAGCGATATGAATAAGACTATGAGTGCGACAGAATTCATTTGAATACTTTTGAAGGTTTGATATTCACTGTCTCCGTCATGCGAATTAATGAGAAAAATATTTTAGAAACAGTAGGCGCGACTCCCGATAACGGCATTGTGATGGTACTAAAATCAATACTGTGCAGAACATAATGATTTTTTTCAAACATCCATCCATTGTTATACCCCCCGCTTGAAAAGTGGGGGGTATATAGTGATGGGGGTGTCCGTCCGTCCTTCCGTCCGTCTTTCCGTCCGTCCGTCCTTCCGTCCGTCTTTCCGTCCGTCCGTCCGTCCGTCCGTCCGTTACACATGGGGGTACCCATGTCTTATCCGCTACTCCTCCTGAACCACTGAATAGATTTTCATGAAACTTTAACACAGTCTTTATGACATAATGTAGATGTGCACCTACTATTTCAGAATTTGATTTGATTGATTTTTGGGGTTTCAAATAGCCAAACATGGACTTTGCCATTACATTACATGTACACATGTGGTTACCCATCTCTTATCCGCTACTCCTCCTGAACCACTGTATAGATTTTCATTAAACTTTAACACAGTCTTTGTGACATAATGTAGATGTGCACCTTCTATCTAAGAATTTGATTTTATTGATTATTGGGGTTTCTTATAGCCAAACATGGACTTTACCGAGAGGTAAAAACTTTTCTCCAAAAAGGACCCAATTATCGCCCTCCTTCAAAAATAATTTGGAAGGACTGTCGTGATGTAATTAAAAAAGCCATCATGTCATTCTGTAAAAAGTGGTGTAAAAGAGAAAATGCGGATAAAAAATCATTAGACACTTTCATTAACAAATGCATGGAAGTTGTTGATATC
>MJUU01065391.1:98062-114148 GCA_002080025.1 Modiolus philippinarum | reverse complement strand
TTCATAACTGATGATGTTGTTATACCAAATCTATTTAGAAGTATTTCACTTGAAATTTCATATGTAAGAAGGTTTATTATCATAGTCAACGGAAATTATGTCCTTAGCTAGCTGTCAGTAACTGCGAGCATTTGTCCGGACAGTACCTGTGTGTATTGTCTTCATGTTTTATGTACTTCATTGTAAGGGTACTCGTCTTGATAAGTTGGACTTTTTGGTGAAGATTGACTTAGTTAATTTGATTTTAATTGAGTGTGTATTGTGTGTATTGTCTTCATGTTTTATGTACTTCATTGTAAGGGTACTCGTCTTGATAAGTTGGACTTTTTGGTGAAGATTGACTTAGTTAATCTGATTTTAATTGAGTGAATTTATACTACATTGTACTTGTAAAAATAGTCTTGTAGAATTTTGATATAGACTATAGATTTAATTTAGGGTCATTGACCTTGACGGACAGTGTGTAAACCCCAGTTGTAAATGTGTCTAAAAATCAGGCGTGCGTCGCCACATGGTACAATGTATTTTCCCATCCCTCCCACCCGAGGGATAATTTTGTAAACAAAAATATTATTTGCTGAATTTTGGAATATTTCAGTAAAAGTACTCTTCCAAACACTGTGTTTATTATTATTGCCTGATTATATTTGTATTACTATATATCGTATCTTTAGTATGGTGTGGTCTGTCGTCTCGGCTTGTATACAGCGAAATTAATCTAGTTTGATTTTTACTGTGAGTCTTTTTGTGTATTTATTTTTAGCCATTCACCACACATAGGGGGAGGGTTTGGATCCAAGAAAACGAGTTTAACCCCACCGCAATTTTTGCGCCTGTCCCAAGTCAGGAATATGTTGGTCATTGGCTTGTCCTTGTCTTCTTATAAAATTTTAGTTTCTTGATATTTGGGTTATTGGATGTGGTTTGTTTCCATTGATTTATTCACTTTTTTACATTTTCGGGGCCATTAAGGGCTTACTATATGGTGTGAGGTTCCTCACTGTGTTGAAGACCACATGGTGACCCCTAGATGTTTTGTTTTTTGTCGTTTTAACCTGGATATGGGATGTTTTCTACTTGACATTCACCCCATTTCCTTTCTTTTTCATATTTACCATTACATTACATGTACACATGGGGGTACCCATCTTATCCGCTTCTCCTCCTGAACCACTGAATAGACTTTTCATGAAACTTCAACACAGTCTTTGTGACATTATGTAGATGTACACCTCCTATTTCAGAATATGATTTGATTGATTTTTGGGGTTTCTCATTGCCAAACATGCACTTTGCCATTACATTACATGTACACATGGGGTTACCCATCTCTTATCCACTACTCCTCCTGAACCACTGAATAGATTTTCATGAAACTTTAACACAGTCTTTGTTACATAATGTAGATGTGCACCTCCTATGTCAGATTTTGATTTGATTGATTTTTGGGGTTTCCCATAGCTAAACATTAACTCTGCAATACATTACAAGGGGGTACCTATCTCTTATCTGCTACTCCTCTGAACCACTGAATAGATTTTCATGAAACTTTAACACAGTCTTTAAAGCAGAATATGGATGTGCACCTCCTATTTCAGAATTTGATTTAATTGATTTTTGGGGTTTCCCATAGCAAAACATGGACTTTGACAGTACATTACAAGTGGGTACCCATCTCTTATCAACTACTTCTCTTGAACCACTGAATAGTTTTTCATGAAACTTTGACATGGTCTTTGTGACATAATGTAGATTTGCATCTTCTGATTTAGAATTTGATTTGATTGATTATCAAATGATGGAGCGGGGGTATATATCAGTGAGCTTTGCTCACAGTTTTTCTAGTTTATTACAGAAATAATGACTTATGCATTCTTAAAATGGAGACAGGAATACTTGACAATTAACAATGAAATGATATGCACTTGAGACAAAGTCTCTACAGATACATGGAAAAAGCAGAGGAAAACGCTTTTATTGTTGTTCTTCATCTTGAAGTCACCATAAGACCTTCAACAATGAGCTTTTCTCATACCTCATAATAAGTTCAAGACAGCATCTAGCACCGGTTTGAGAGGGGTCGTCAACTAACATAAAACTAACTAGCAAAGTGTTCTTACAAATGCTGTCATCCGTTGCCCGACAAAAGAGAATAAAGGAAGACATTTGCAACATATACAGAATGTATATTCCTGACAAGTTTATGAATGTTGAACAAAAAATGATCAAATTGAATTGTTTGATTGGCTATTGATATTATGTTTTATGACAGTGCCTGAAGAGGAAACAACAGCATCAGCATCAATCGGCTTGATCATAGGAATAGTGTTACTCCTCCTCCTTATAATTCTCATCATCTTCTTCCTATTGTTCATGTACAAAAAGAAAAAGGAGAAAGAAAGACGTAAGAAAGAAGAAGAAGAGCGGGCATTACAAGAGAGGACTATTCAAGAAAAGATAGAACATCCAGACTTGAGACCGGAAATGGACCTTGGCCTACCAGACGACTCCAAATATAATATCGATCGGCTTATGTACAGTGATGACAAAATGGTGACGCCTTCTAATGTTGAGATTGAACGACTAAGGTCACAAGGATTTGAGGTAACCCATGCATAGCATTATCATTCAATCAGTAGTATTATCAGAACAACGCAACATGACAAACAATTTCTTAGAATATTAAACTCCAGGTTTAACGAAAATCGTTGCAAAAATCACATTTGAAATCTGAAAATTACTTAAGATTCAGAAAGTTTAATATTCGTGTATTATTTTGCAAGTCCCTGTCTTTGAATCATAAACAACAAAATTACACTTGTTGCAACTGTTATGCCCATCAATTGGCTACTTTATAAAAAACGTCCAAATGGTCATTTATAAAATTTAAATTTACATTATTATTGTATAACAATGGGCAGTTGAACTGCTATACTATATTAACACATCAAGCTCAGAAACATATAATTTAGTGTTGATTTTCAGTAAAAAGTAAAATAAGTATATCCGCAATAGTTTCAGAATGTACATTTTAATTTATGGCTGTGTGTTGACGTTATGTTATCTTATTGATTTTAGGGATTTGATGATTTTGACGAAGACTATCTGGATGAGTATACGAGACAAAATATGGTATGTATCTGAATATTTAGAATTACATGTATTTTTTTATTATTATTGTAGATAAAATATCCTCTTTTGTATCCATTGAATTTACCTATTATCATTCGGAAAAAATGAAAGGATATGGAGTGAATGTACATGTGACAAAAACGCACACAATACATAGAAATCTCCAGTTTATCAAGGCTTTTTTCCTGTCACATGTTTATACTCTAGCATAAAACTATCATAAAACACTAGAACATGTTAAATATAATGTATTAGCAATTAATATCAATATTGTGTATGAATATTTTACACTTACCATAAAATTATCATCCAATCATGTATTTGGAAATTTGACGCTTGTGGTATTTATTACCACTGGGTCTATTCCTTTGCTGATTTACTGTTAGTTCCTCGAAAACCGATTTTACTTGAAACATTGCAATAGAAAGTATTTAAAACGAAGAATAATCCCTACCCCAATTTTTTTCTGATACCCGTCAGTAGCTGAATTTTGCTTTCTCTTTAGATCCTTTATCAGAATAAGTATGTCTTTTTGATTTTGGTCTTCAAAATATTTTGATTAGATCTACACTTAAAAGACATTAGTTGAAGAAATGGATATCTGCAGAAATTGAATTTACAGTTACTTTTGATATTTAGTTATTGATGTTAAACGTATATTAAGAAACAAAGTCGCTGGCAACTAAGATCAACCTTACCACAATTACACAATTAATATTTGCAATACAAAATATCATTGCTTTCACTGCATTTAAACCGAAATAGTTTCATGATTGTAGTGTAAATAAGTACATAATAATGTAAGAATAATGTTGTCTATACCTCTTTGAAGTCTTTTTACAGTGATAGTGTTTGTTTGTACGAGGCCACCTTCAATAAAATTGGTTTATATCTAAATTGTTGTACATAAGGGGCGTTTGATCATTATTTCAATAGATAAATAAGTACTGTAATGACTTTATTGCTTTAAACAGCAGCATAATTATTTGGAATATAATAAAAATCAATAATTTAAACGTGAATTTATTTGAAATTATATTGTTAAATGATTCCGCCTCCGAATAATGATTTGAAAAAAAAAAACGAAAGAGGAGTATAGGAGTTACTAAAACTTCAAACGTATTTTTTGTTTTATCTTCAACTAAACATTCGACTAATTTGGGCTAATTTGATTTTGTTTGTGAATGAAAATTCTATTTGTCATTTATACAGTATTTCATTATCTCATAATTTTAAATTATAAATGAAAATTACTATGATTTACTATGATTTCTATATTAGTGCATAATTTTGTCATATTTTTTTGTTCTCGCTATTTTCTTTGCTCTGAATTTTTAAAAAACATGTAAAATTTTTAGTGCATTAATTTTCTCTTACTTCGTTTGATTTTATTCGATTATTTATTCGCGTATGAATTGTTTTATTACTTTCTATGTGATTTTGTAATTATATACTCTTATGGCAAACATAGTTTGATATAAGTAAAAATAAAAGCATACTTATTTTATTTCACATCCACATACATAGCAAGAAAACGTTGATGTATAGTTTCGCCTAATCCATTTGATAAGTATTCTAAAGCAATGGATATTCGTTGGATTTACATGATTTTCAAATGGCAATGATAACAATGGTAACACTTTTACATTTCTTTAAATTTGTTTTAGATTGATGCCTCCGTTTTTCTGGAGAGACGTCAACGCCTTGATCCTATCGATGAATTCGGGGAAAAAGAAAACGATACGTTCATGAGACGCTTTAAAGATCTTGCAAGAAGCAGACTAAAGCGCAAGAAAAGAAAAGGTGGTAAATCAAAATCGAAAAAGAAAAAGGGCAAAAAGGGTAAAGATGGTGCCCAAGGAGGCAAGAAAAAGAAGAGACTGGTTCTAGATCTTGGAACCATTGATGCTGATGACTGGGAATCAGATGGAGAAGGCGATGAAGAAAATGATGAAGACGAAGAAAACATAAACTTACCTGGGCAAATTGAACATATTGATGAATCAAAGCCCCCAGCGACTACGATTGGACCTCTTCTCAGTCAAAGGAATCTTCTTGCAGAACGGAAAATGGCTGATATCCCAGAAAGCAAAAAGGGAAAGAAGAAAAAGAAAAAGAAGGTATGATATTTGTTATTTCTTTGACTTCAAATAATGAAGAACACTCAAACATAAAACTTACAATAATTCTCACACAAAAGCCTTCGAAAATTTATTTTGGTTAATTTTGAAACCTTTTTGTATTAAATGATTACGTCAGCATCTAAAATCTTGTCATTCAAGAAAATGTCAGAAACGATATAACTTAATATTTTAAAAAAGAAAAGATTACATTTTTGCAAAACATTTTTCATTTAGTTTTCTGAACAATTGATTTATTAGATATTGTCTTCTTTTCGTTCAGATATCTAGCAAAATCGATTCATTTAATCACTACCGAAGAAGGAAAAGTAGTCGAGTTGAGGTAGTTTCATGCATATCAAATACAGTTCAACCTTTTGTTCAGATGTATTTTACAAAAAATATGTACACAGATCAAATTTTCTGGGATTGTTTTCTTTAAAACTATTCCATTTTCATGCAAAAAGAAACATATGATTGAAAAGAATTCAAAATTCCTAAGAACTTAACTCTTCACAAACTTAGACGTGGAATCTCTGAACAAACTGTTGATTTCAAAATCCGTTCGAAAACATCTCCAGCATTTTATAATATGCTTATTTGCTTGTTTCTAACTTAAATAATGATAATAATAATATCACGTTAATTTGCACTTCTCACTCTTTTCCATTACTCATTAAATTCTAAAAATAACAATTGCGCACTGTTGAAAAATAATATCACAGAATTTGGATGTTAGTGTAATAATAATTGGAAAAATGAAACAAAATTAAAACAGAAAGGACCAAATCAAGAAAGAATATCAGATAACATCGTGACACGGAAGCAGTTTATTACGTGAACTTTGTTGTCCAATAGGATTCTGGGGATTGGGAAGAGGATGAATGGACCTTATCAACGCCCGAAGACGAAGTTACACCACGACTTGTTCTTCCATTCTTACGCAAAGGACAGACAGACAAAGACGATGAAAGCGTAAGTTTATATCAAAAGAAATATTTAAGGGTCAATTTTGCTTTATAGTCATATTACATTAATTACACTGGCATCCAACTTTAATTGGTTACCACATTTAATAAAAGTCACGCCAGATCTAACATGGTTTGTTTACTATCCGTGTTAATACAACATTTCTCATCAGAACGATTGAAAGAATATTCCTTTTCAGAAAAAGAAGAAAGGAGGGAGCCTAAAAGTCCCATCACCCGGAAGGAAAATGTCAACACTGTCGTCAATCAAAAGTTTTGGTTCTATGAGAAAAGCAAAAGTAAACAATTGGACAGGTACTGAAGATGTAGATTTGCCGTTGTACTTTGAAGACCCAAAATTGAAAGATCTACCACCTCTTCAAAGAGTGCATAGGAAAAAGAATCCGCAATTATGGTCAGAAATACTGGAAAGATACGGAGGCGATTTAAATCTACCAAATGATCCACATAAGCTGAGATGGTCTGAAAATAAGTGGCGAAACCTGTTAGAAGAGCTTTACACCGATAAGAGATACTTCGATTATATGACGAGTAAGTTTAATCCAATTTACGATGAGATGTAAAATTTATGAAATGCAATTTTGCTGTATCAAATAACTAAATAATGAAGTTACTGTGGATGGCTATTTCGACATCGTATGTCACCTCAGTGCAAATAGAATCAAGGGATTTTGAAAATCAAACTCTGAATGGATGTTATTAGATAACCATTGCAGTAACCATCTTTTAATATGTCATTAAATAACGCATAACAATAAAATCAAAATATTAATGGCGTTACTCTTAAAAGAACTTATTCGGTGAAAATTTATAAGAATGGTAGCTTGAGTTTCGTCGACAACTTCTATGCCGAAGTCTTATACTTCAAGGGTCCGCGTGACACCGAAGACAAAATCAATCACGAAATATTTAGCAAAGCTAAGTTAGTAGATTTTGGCCAAAGGGCATCTACTTAGGTACATCCACGAGGAAAACAAAAATTGAAAGAAAGATAGAGACTACAGGGCCTCCCTTCGAGTATCAAAAACAATATGGGTTTACTCTTTAGAAAGATTTCTCTGATTTTGAAATTAATCAACTCTTATCACTATTGTTTGAATTTCCATTTAAAATATTTTACAAAATAATTGCATACTGACGTAAAAGTTGCACATGTTTACTATATTTAAGCAGTTACACCCATTACGTTTTTTTACTTAAATTATTTAATAGTTTTACTAAACTATAGTTTAAATATATACTGGTAATATAAATAAAAAAAATGATATTCTTTTTGCATCTACTGGTTAGTTATCAACCCAATGATGATGAATACTCTTTCTCTAATTTCTAGCAAATTTAACCAACGCCTGACCGATGTGATAAAAATATTTCTCGTCACCAGTGAGAGAACAACCCGCGTGGAATTTCCCGCCAAACCTATTCGGAATACAATCCTCGGTGTTTTACATTATGTTATTAGAGAAACATTTTCTACAACATAAACACGTTAATTATGAAATTTCTAATATCTTGTTAAATAAATTTTCAAATGTTTAAAAACTCGGGCGTCGTTTTCAAACATTTGCAAAATGTGAGAAATTTTATAATCAACTTAGTTCTCGTTGTAGAAGCTACTGTAATTGTACTTATTTTCGCGGTGTACTTATTTTCACGAATTTCGCAGTTGACAACTTTCCGCGAAAATAAGTACCCGCAAATGTAATAATTTAACATAACAGATATCAGGAAAGCACTCGATACCGTGAAATTAAATACACGCAAATTTTGCTAGAAATGAATATTCGCGAAAATAAATAAGTACCCGCGAATATAAGTACAATTACAGTATATATAAAAGTAATCAGAGGTGTATATTCAAATATTAATTGATATCATAACCGTTTGGTTTAATGTTTACATGAAATAACTAATATCGTACACGTTCACATTATAAATATTGTTTAGAAGTCATGTTAAGAACATATACTATCCTTTCCAGATGACAATTAACTATTAAAGCACATAATATTTTACCCATTGCGTCAATATGTCTTATATCTCATCATTTATAGCTTGAATAATATACTTTATCTTATAACGTCAATGTAGCGTTCTTGTCATTTCAGGAGAATGCAAATTCTTCTATTTACAAAACAATGTTTATATTTTAGAATCGGCAAAACATAATCCTGCTGAGCGAGATGTTGTTGCTGAAGCCAAAGAAGGTTTAGGATATCTTCAAGAAAGAGCAAACTTCTGGAAAAACCAAGAACCCATACCTGGAAGACCACCGTCCTATCGATCACATTCGTTTGTGCATTCAGCGAAGTCTGCAAGAACAAAGCCACCAAAGAAATCAAAATCCTTTGTAGATTCAACTTCTGTAAAAAATAATGGCAGTATGTCCTCAAAGGAGAACTCAACATTAGTTTCACCGGAAATGCCATCTACCTCAAGGGAAAAACCAAAGCTTTCGAGAGAAAAATCAAAGTTATCAAGGGAGAAATCTATGTTGTCAAGAGAAAACTCGAGACTATCAGCTGAAAATCCAATGTTGTCAAGGGAAAACTCAATGCTGTCTAGAGAGAAATCCAGATCAAAAGCATCAAGAGAAAAATCTTTCACTAAAAAGGATTCATTTAATGAAAGTTTGCAAACTAATAGATCCCCTTCTGACATTAACACAAGTTCTACAAATACTCCTAGGCCTAAAAAATTACATTTGCCTCGAATGGATACTGCTGACACTATATATAAAATGGACTTACTGCCAAAAACTCCATTGACGCAGGTTAGGATTGATATAGAACGAGAAGAGTCGACACTTTGATTTGTTAGTTAGACATCAGGATGATTAAGCATTCAATGGTAAACAATGCTATGCCGCGCTTTGATTCATGTTCTGAAATGACTGATTTTAATTTTATGCCATTTTACAAATGTAATGGTATATGACTGCCGTTAGATTAATATTCACTGCAATTCTCATATCAGTAAATGTTTTGAGTAAAGCTGAGTGCTTTCAATTATAATTTCTGGGTTATGCCTGCCTTGTATTTCATTTGCACATAGTTTATTTCTATAGTTAATGACTCGTTACCATAAATTTCGATTCAAAATTGGACTCAAAGGAGACTACATAAATGTTACTTTTGGACTTCGTAACAAAGAGTGTAGACTTTGTCCATGAACTTGCTTCATATAAATATATGCAATAGAATATTTTTGACATCTAAAAACATAATAATAAATTGTGATTTGATTGGTGTTTAAAAAATGAACTACAAAATGGGTCTTAAATATTCAATTATCCTATGTATGATCAGGTGTAAAACCCTTTAACTGAAAAAATGTAAATTCTGGTTCATTTGCTGTAATAACTGTTACACAAAGGGTATATTATGAGATAAAAACATTATTTTTTTCTTTTGAATATCAATTTTACGATAACTTTATTTCATCTTAAAGCACTAGCAAACCCCTGCTTTTTAAATATCACGAATAGCCTATCGCTTACATATCTGAATATGTAGCGGATTTTCTACAACAAAATATGCTAGATGCACACAGTGCTTCACAAAAACATAAAATAAATCAAGTTATAAACCAAATAAGCCAATTGATTTATGAATTTCACCATGTCTTTCAAAACAAAAAAAAATATATAAAGTTTTATAAGTATTAAATCAAACAATATCCATTTATTAATGTATTCTAAAATCCAAAATCAAGTGCATGTTCTAAGATATTTTGCAAACTCTTGCACATTTATCACTATATATATATAGAATAATGGTAGTTTTGAAGGTCGAGATAGAAAATATTACCGTATCGCGGCGAGTCAGTTAGGACGAGCTGTGATACTAGTGATATTTTCTGTCGAGACCTTCAAAACTACCATTTTTGATTTTATCGACAACGTCATTACAGTCATGACGTCATATTCGTGACGCCATTGCCTGATATTTTATTGTATCAGGTCAGTACGGAGATACCGACAATATCAGTCAGTAAAATTAAAGAGCAAAATGTGTATATTGACGATAATAATAAATATCAGTCTTTGTTTCCCGTTGTACGGTTATTCTTCAGTCATGATTCTTATTTCTATCATTTTTGATGTGTATGTACACCATTATATAATTTATATTGGTTTTATAAAATGGAATGTACAGTACATGTGTAAGTCTTAAAATATTGTATTGTACAGTGTTTCTTATAAATAATAAAATGTATGCATGTGCTAGTATTAAGTTCAAAGGATAATAACTTTATGCTTACTTCTATTCACATTTTGCCCATTTTCCTCTAATAATGTTATGCTCACTTGTTAGAAATAAAAGAACGATTGGTTACCAAATTTGCTGTCCAAAATAGATTTTCTGCAGTTTTAGTCAACCAATAAGTTGGGATTGATGACTTACATTAAAATACTAAAATACCGAAGTTGCATAGCAAACAGTTAATTTCGTAACGCTGTACACGTGTTTCAAAGAGTTACCTCTCTTCAGCAGCATTAGAATCATATTATATGGAAATTTATAATTTAAAAGTAGTCAAAAGAAGAAGTACTCATGGCCAAAAAATAAGTTATCAATGGCAAATTTTGCAGCATTCAATTGCATCAACGTGAAAATACAATGTTATAGTCATAATGCTGGTACGAATGAGAAATGGAAGAACATCGAGCAAATGTACACGAGGTTAAATTACAATTAATTAAAATAGAAAAGACAGAGGCCCTGTCTTTAGCAAATTGTTTGACGAGGCTCAATTTTACTTTCATTTGTAAAGGACATTTTCAATTCGTGTTCCTTTTGTTGGTCACCATAACATTGCCTTGATTTCTCTTATCTGTTCTCGCTTGCTCTTACATATGTAATTATCAATCTTACTACTTTGTTATTTTTAAAAAAAGGAATCAAAATGGGACATTTTTGGTCGGGGAAATTAAAAGTTCATGCTCCCTTAACTCGTTTGTTATGTTTGAGTACCCTAGTTAATGTCGTGAAGGTGTCTTTACTGTAGCGTTACTTGACTGGATGGCCGAGTAGTTAAGGTGTTGTAAGTTTATCTCGGCAATCACTGTGTCCGTATTAAGTTCACTGTGGCGGTGTGAGTGGTTGCTTTGTAGAACTATGGAAAGGATGCAACTTGCAACCATACATGATAGCGTATGCCCGAAGTCGGCGGTTCTCTACATATATTCCGGATTCCACCACCTCTAAAGCTGACCGTCACAATAAAGTTGTAGTACTGCTGAAAGTGGCGTGAAACCAAATACAAACAAACAAACAAACAAACAACAACATTATATAGTAGCCAAAGCGTCATATTAAGGGAAAGCATCGATTATCGATGATATTACAACACAAAAAAAAAAAAAAAAAAAAAAAAAAAAAAAAAAAAAAGAAAAAAGAAAAAAAAAGAAAAAAAAATGCGAAGTATCAGGTCAATCATACCTACAAAATTAAGAACAACTTAGAATGTGAAAATACCTTTGAACGTCTGACCACATTTCGAATTAATTTTTGAGCGTCTTTTATTTTAGTAACATCATTGAAATAATGTTATCGTATTTCAAAACTTAATAACATGCATTGCAGATTCACAATAAGCAAATGATCATTCGGTACCGTTAAGTGTTTGAAGATATTGAAATAATCAATTTAGACGCAGACAAATTCTGTGACGTTATTACAGGTACACTATAAAGTTTACCTATTTGACTTGAAGATATTTAATATATCACAACTGTATGGTGTTCCTTAAATTCTTATGTGTGTCCTAACATATATTATTTGCACAATGTTTTCTCTATCATTGCTTCTTTCATGATAAATGAAATCTTTGTTATCGTAACACGGCGTGCTTTTCTGATCTAACGATTTCTCAAAAAAGAGCGACGACCTTTTGAGAATCTCCTGGATTTAGTATGGAGCAGGGATTTGACAAAATGGTAATTATTACAGCATATAACTGTGAGTATTCATTTAGTAATAATAACAATACTACTACTCCTAATAATAATATTAAATCAGAATTATAGCAATATTAATAATTAAAAATGTTTAAACAGTCTATTTTTTAAAGTATATAATTATTGTCGAGAGACATTTCAAATTCTATATAATTATTTCTTATACTAGCTAAAATTATAGTTGATATCACAAAATTCAGAAGGCAAATACTTGCTAGATTGCGTCGATAGTACATTATCTTTATCAAAATATATTTTATTTACCGTAAATGTTCTAACATTTATTTTCGGCATTACGTTTGTAAGTATCAACCATCCCGTCTTTAAATGTTTAATAAAATTCTGAATCTGAAATTCTGTTGATCACCCTGAAACAAATCAAGTTAATTTGCCTTACTAATACAAACATACCCTTGATACCAGTTAGGATATTTACGGTAAAAATTCCGAGGAGCACTCTTCATAATCCAATTTACCTTCATATATTCCTGATTTTTTTTAACTTGTCTTTTTGCGACACGCGTTGCTAATATTTTGATGTAGAAATGAAGAATGCTCCTTGCATGACAAAATGTAATTTTTAGTGATATTTACAAAATGACGTTTTTCTCAGAAAGGTGCAAAGAAAGACTTAGACATCATATCTTACGCCACTCAATTTCTTGTGTTGCACTCAAAGAAGAAAAAACAAAAATTGAAGGTAACATTTTTGCGTGTAATACTTGTCTATAATAATCGTTTCTTTTGGGCATTTCTTGTCTTAACTTGGAAAAACAAATGATAATCGTATGTTTTGTATTTCGTGACGTGGGTAAGTGAAGTTTGATTCCACAATTATGATTTGAAGTAACACCAAAGAAAAGATATATTTGAAAATGTGGAACACACCGCCGTCGCACAAAGCTCCATCCTTCATCTGTTTTAACACGACATTTAGCTCACGGTACTTGAAAACCCATATGAGCTTGTGCCATCTCTTTTTTTGGCGATCTTCCAGCGTCATTTGTCGTCCGTTAATGTTTTCCAAGATCTTCTTCTCTGTAGCTATTGGACCAATGTTTTTAAACTTATTGTATATGGTCAAATCGATATTGAGTTTAATCTGTAAAAGTGTTCATATGCTTGTCAAAGGATGCATTTGCAATGAATCTTTCAAGCTTTTCTACCAAGTCATGAGCCGTTATATCAAAATTTGAGGATTATATAAGGTTTAAGTATTTTCTTTCTGCTCAAAAGAGAATTAAAGATATTTTCAGTTTATAAAAGTAATAAATCATAATGTGGTAATAAATGGCGTGGGCTTAAATTGTCTTTTCCTTTCCTTTAATTGGAAAGGGGAGTCAGATGCATTTTTCATTTAGTATATTTAGTATATTTTCCCCATGTTTCTAGAATCTAATTAATATATATTTTTCTAATTAGATATGCATGCTTTACTTGAAACTGAACCCAGCATTTGAGTGACTTAAAATGTTTATATGTATTTTTAGTACTTTAGTAGCAAACATGAATTTATGTAAAACATATTATAGAATATTCATGAAATTCATTCTCTAAATTGTTTACAAATCACAATTCAGCATACATAATGTGGTTCTTTACTATAACGACAAAAAATTGTTCATGGCAGCATTATATTTTATATGCTATGCAATAAAAATGTGAACGGCGAATAACATTTCTGTAATAATATATATAATAATATATGTTGATTAAAGGTATAATATTCTGATTATTTGCACAATGAGCTAGTTAATTGACAGGCCCTATTTCATGCATTGGCGTATAGATTTTGCCTACAAGCATTTGTCATATCAGCGGTAAAGGCCCACCTTCTGAGCGTCTTGTTTATATTTTAAAAACAGTTTTCTTCTCTCGGTTGAAAGTTGCTTAATGTCCTAATTTAGTCAAACAAACATTTGTGCAAATTATTTTGTCAATTTAATATGATGTTGGTTCTTTATTTACTAAGTGTCTCTAGTGCGGGCTGATAGATAATACCAAAAAGTCTTATAATTAATATGTAAAACTAAAATTATTAAGAATTAAAAACTATTTTTTAAAACCATACTTCATTTAACTAATAGAACAAGCCTAAGTCATCAGCGGAAAAGATTGGGGGATGGTATGTGATGTCATCAGCGAAAAAGAAACGAGAAAAACCAGAAGAGAATGAAAATACTGGTCCGTCGTGGCAGGAGATATTGGAAAACAATATGAACACAAATGATGTTTACTCACAATATGCAAGATTCCCAAGAAATACTGTCCTGCCAAGTATTAATAAACGTAAAACGCGTGAGTTAGAGGTATGTTGAGTAGAAAATTGTAACAATTTAATTTTTAAAATGTTATTTTCGGTAATAGCTCATCTGGCTCGACGGGCTAGTGTGAGATTTTGCCATTGCTTGGCGTCCGTCGTCCATCAGATTTTCACATTCTAATCATTCCCCGAAACCCGTGAAGCAAAATCAACCAAACTTTACAGGAATGTTGAATAGAAAATCCTTCACAAAAATTGATAATTTTGGTCCTATTCTGCAAAACAATTGCCACCAGCGCGGAATTTAGGTGAACATTGACTCCTACGCAAATATCACATTGCTATCTTCTCCCCTTTAAAAACTGAAACGAATTTCGCAAAATCTTACAACAATAATAATTTGGAGGTTCTTTTCAAAACTTCATCATTTCATTCTGACGCAACTAAAATTGGCCGCTAGCACGGAACATTGTTTAACATCGGACATTATTGGAAAATCATATTTGGATCATCTGAAACTACCGACGAAAATTCAACAAACTTTACAGGAATAACGTATATTATACCTATAGTCCTGTACATAGATTTCTTATTATGTTCCGACCTGCTTAAAACGAATGGTTGCTAACACGGAACATAATTTTACATTCGCCCGTATGGAAAAACATCATTAACGTTTTTTCTAAACGTTGGAAGAAAATTGAAATAAGCTGTACTGGAATGATGTAAGGAATTTTTTACGAACATTGCCCTTTTCGTATGTGCAGATGCAGAAAGTAAATTCACAGTAACTTCGGTATTAGTTATTTGTTAACACTGGGTCGATGCCACTGCTGGTGGACTGATAGTCCCCGAGGGTATTCACCAGCCCAGTAGTCAGTTCTTCGGTGCTGACCCGAAAGCCGATTATTTCTGGAACCTTACAATATCTAAATTTTTGTACATTTTTTTCAAAATAAGGAGTATCACCCTCATGCAAAGCTCTGTCCTTAGCTGATTTTGGTTTTGGTCCTGTTATATAAGTATGGGTAGGCCTGTCCCGGACTAAACTTAATGTTTGCGTATTGTACATTGGTGAAGTCATCACTGTCGAAAATTATTCTTGTTCCACGACCACATTGGTCAATGTTTATATATAAGACTTACATGCAGCTAATATGTATATTGACTTTTTCAGCTTCAACGAAGTTCTCCACGACCTGATTTATATCAACTAAATAACAACTGGGCTGTGTAAAATAAACAAAATCTATAAAGAGAAACTTATTGTGGAAAAGATATAGTGATTGTCAAATAGAAGTTGACAATGAGTTTCCATTCATAGATTTATTAAATTTAATGTATGTGGAAGTCACTGTAAAATTAGCATGAAAATCTAGGACCCGAATGTTAATGTATTATATTTGTTTTTGTTGAAAACATTTTGTTATTACCTCATCATTTTTATGTCGAGATGTATATCTTTTATGTCTAATTATTGCGTTTTACCTAAAATATATGCACTGTTAAATGTAAAAGCTTTTTTTTCTTAGAGAGATAGACATAAACTTAAGCTGAACACATAAAACATTGGCAAAGGAATACCGAATCAAACAGGGGGAAAGGAAAAATTGTAAAATA
>MJUU01065391.1:42327-97996 GCA_002080025.1 Modiolus philippinarum | reverse complement strand
AAAAAAAAAAAAAAAGCGAAAAAATAAGATACACATAAAAAACATAAAAAAAACCATAATTCAAATTTAAATAACATGACAATTCATATTTAAAACAAACTGAGACATCATTAAGAAGATAAAAAATTATAGATGAACAAGAACGCCACAAATTTCTAACACTAACAGCGTGAAACCTTACAAAAGCTGGAGAGATTATCAGGTTCTCCGAAAGGATAAGCATGATCTGCTGCACATGTGGTACCCGTCACACTGCCAATGAAAAGTCCGGTTTTGTCAGTTCTGCAATAAACTTTGGATCTATTCAGAGATATTTTTTTCATTTTTAAATGGAAACATTGTAGCATTCCGTTAAATCATGTTGACGACCATAAAATGCTTGTAGTGACAATTGCAACAGTGATTGAACATAACATTGGAAGCAGAAATTTCGCTCTGTGACAAAATTGCCATGCAAAATAAAGCCACTACAACAGCAATTGGGTTGTAAAATGTTTTCGCCATATGCCGGGAATGTATTAGTAAATACTCTATGTTACTGTGTTTTAACATGATTTGTTGTTGTCTACATTGTTTGGGGTATCTCTATTTTGAGCTTTCATTCTGTTTTGTGCTTAGGTATTCGTTTGGTGATGTAGTTTGACCAACATCTTAACCATAATCACACTGAAAATGGAGGTAATAACAAAATTACCGAACAGAATTGTCAAGATTACATATACATCGGCAAACGAATATCGAAGCAAAATGATGAAATTGGGAATTCCTAAATCAAAAACTCAAAAATCACGGCAATTCACACCCAACACGAATTGAGACAGCATAACAATGACAAAAAAATGAAAAAAAATGAACAAGAACGCCACAAAACAAAAGTTCCAGCAGTATGAACCCCTACAAAAACTGCGGTATCATCAGGTGCTCTGGAAGGGTGGGCATGATCTACTTCACGCGTTGCACTCGTCACATTGCCAGTGAACAGTCTGGTTTTGTCACAGTATGAAGTAATTACCGTAGGTGAAATCTTAACGTATTCCCGTTTTCAAGGCATTATTAACTCGATTAAACCGAAGGGTCATTTTGAGTTTTTGCTTTCAGCTGGCGTCCGTCGTCCGTTACCTTTATATTATCTCCACTGAAACATGGATGCGAGTGCGAAACTTACTTTCACATTTGTCCCCGTGGGAAAATCATATTTTGATAACTTCATAAAGCATAAAGTAAATCAACCAATTTTACTGGATTGATGTATGAAGGTTCTTTACCAGAACTGATCATTCCGTTACGATCCATAAAAACATAGCCAACAGTGTGAAACATAGTTAAACATCGTACCCTATTGAAAAAATGTAATTTGTACCATCTGCTCATAAATAATGAATCGGAAGTATTCAAACTACTGGAATGATGTATCATAGGACCTTTACAAAAATTACTTATTTCATTCTTACTGATAAAAACATGTCCGCCAGCGCAGAACATTTGACCGTTTGGTACCATATCTTTGTCTCATGGTCAGACAATGGCATTTAGCAATTAGCCAAGCAAACGATCTTTCACATTTCAGATTGTTGTATGATATGTGCCATGCGTTGAGCAGATTATGCTTACCCTTCCGGATAACCTAATGATACCTCAAGTTTTTGTAGGGTTCCCACTGCTGGTGCTATAGTTTTGTGGTATTCTTGTTCAATTCGTATTGGATATGAATTACGGGGCTTTTGGATTTTGGAATTCCACTTTCCTTTTTTTTGCTACGGTATTTATTTGCCGATGTATTTTATCATATGCTTTGAAATAACTCCAGCAAATTCATCAAAATCTGTATTGAATTGATAAAAGGTGCTGTACAAATTTGCGTATTTGGTTCTTATTCGATAAAAGCCATGTCAAACGCATTGTTTACCAAAAGAAAACAAAAACATAATTTTCATCATCTGCTCTGAAATATTTATTTGAAGTAGATTCATCTAAACTGTATTGGAACAATATTCGAAAGGTCCGAAATAATGATTTTCCGAGAACATAGTTTAAAATAGAACCTATGTAAAGATAAAGTTCTGTCTTGTGTACAAAGTGGACATTTTTCCAAGTTTTGTTTGATCAGTTTTTTATCATAAAACATCATTTTTATTTTCATATGTTAATTTTATTGAAAATTACTGGAATGATATATTAATAGATTGAAAATCCGTTAGAAAGATTGCTCAATTGAACAAAGGAAGATAGATTGCTCAATTGAACAAAGGAAGATCTAACAAAAACTAACCATACAACAATGAACATGAACCAAAACTTGGTAACATATAGAAAAACTTATTTCTTGATCTAGTAATCAACATTAAAATAAATAGGGAAATTACTAGCTGACAGAGGTACCCAAAACAATACACTTATGCCGTATCTTTCAGTTCAAACCGAACCCTCGCATTAACATTAACAAACGGGTGAAAACTTAGCAGCAAGTGTCAAAGTAACAAATAAAATATTCATTCTTACAATAATAATTAGTAAAACACATGAAACTCAGGTACATCTTACGTCCTCATGGATCTTAAATGACAGATTATGACTATATCCTGGAACTACTCAATAACAATATGACGGGTACGAAGCAGGACACGCTTACTCTTTCGAGGCAGTTGATGTCACCGTTTTTATGTGAGTGCAAATTGTTAACATTGTATGTTATGTGTTATATTTGTATTTGCTATTATGGGTGAGGTGGTTTTTTGTTTTCTGGTTTTTGCCAATTTTAGGGACTTTAATTTTTGGAAAGTTTCTCTCGTATTCTGCTGCCGTTGTTGTTTACTACATTAAGTCTTCAAGCAAAACACTCCGCGCTACGTTATAATTCGTGACTTCGTTGTTTTGAATTACCTCATCAGCTATTTTCATTACGTTACATAATAAGTGCGTGTAAATCTTCTGTCAAAGGACCCATCAATAAATCTATGTCAAGATGGTCTCTACTGTGCATTTTATTTGATTGTGTATTATAAACGAAATGTCTACACACAGGTCAAGTAAAGATGTCAGGTAAACATTCGATCGTATGGGGAGAAAACTTTAAAAAACCTTTTCCTTTGACAACGCTGGACTAAACTTTCTATTTAACCGGTCCTCTTCAAAATGAATTTCCGACATGTCAGTACCCGAGCTAACATGGTCACTATTAAGGCACATGTTTAAACATTGGATCCTGTGGGAAGCATATTTACAACTGAGAGAATCGGAGCCAAATATTTGATCATAAATTGGTCTCTATGAACTTTGAACAAAAATGCCAGGTATTTCTGTGTTCCATATCCAGAACGCATACTACCAAAGAACATAGTTAGAAATGAAATTGCGCCTTGAGGGTCTGCTTGCCAACTAAGTTCCAACAAATTAAAAGCAAGACCATATGAAGATAAAATGATATCGCATGTTTTCTCCTCTGACACCGCTTGGCTAGCTGGAATAATAGATGTTCATAAAATGTCATGTATTCTTCTTAAGTTTCTTTCATGAATGTTATGTTACAAAGAGAGCCATCAGTAAGGCACATTGGAAGAGCATTCCAAGAACTTCTCTATACAAAAAGATCAAATGGAACCGACGTTAGTCATAATAGGAGCTTTCGAAATTTATGTTCGGCATATATTTTGTGCCATACGACGACAGTAGAAAATTGAAGAGAGGTGATAATCACATCAGAGTCAAGAGACATGGCAAAACGGGAACGCAGAAAAACAAGCACACAACATGGTAATGAAACGTAAGGAATAAGTTCAAAATTTGACCCTTTGTGTATCTAATTCAAAAATCTTTTATGGCATTGTGTGGTTTGGAAGAAACTTAATCACAATGGTCCTTTTATAATAAAGTTATGCAAGAACATCCTGAAGTTTCAAAGTGTAAGAAGACCACAAGAAATAGGACGGGTAATATCAGACCCAAGGAGCGGGTATATTGAGATATCCTTCACGGGGGGTCTTTGGTAAATGTAAATCCTGCATTCTGGTCATAATCTCACTCCATAGAGTTAGGAATGTCTTGTGGACTACATAGAAAAAACTCATAAAAAGGTTGATGAATGAACTTATTAAACAGAAACATTTGAAGGCCCATCACCGAAGTAGATTTCCTCTATTCTGTATCGGGATATTTTTATTTGTAAATTTAAATATCAAGCTTTCCTTTGGTATGCAAACATGAGTTTTTGATCCGGAAATGTTACTTTCTCATTGCTATCATTCGAGTTATATATGATGATTGACCAATATCGTCAATATAAATAAAGTTAATTATCGACATTCATTCAGCTGTGCTGTTAAACGAATATCTGTGCTGTTAAACGAAGACCAGACCTGATGTCAAGAAATCAATCGTAAATGTAAAAGAGGGGATAACAGGAAGCATCTACAATGGCTGAAAATTACAATTATATGCCACAATCTGCCAGGGAACCACACAGGAAAAACACAAAACAAACATATACAACGAAAGGAATTCAGGACTGCCGGACTTGGTACCGACACAAGGAAAAGACAGCGGTAGAGTTTAACCGGTTTATGGGTACCTACACCTTCCCTTTATTTGTCCCGTTTCCCTATAGTAAAATAAACATACGAATGAAACCCAATACAGGTAGAGTACTAACTCAAACACACCAATCTTGAAAGGAGAGAGAATGACAACACGTATTGAAAGATGGGTCAAGGCACGCTCGCCGCTAAACGCCGGCAAGCTCAAGGAGCCTAGTCTGTTGTTAAAACACTGTCGCACTACGGAAGAAAAATCAAACTCAAAACTTCCCGAATGGTTTGGTCAAGAATCATTATATACATGTGTATTTCAGTAGACATCGGCAGTAAGCATACTTTGAACTATACTCGGGGAATATCATAGAGTTAATTTTCTTTGTTTATTAATTTATAAATACTATGTGCTTCAAAACTTCATACAAAAATGCACACAAAGAACGATCAAATTTGAAATCGTCACTCATTTATAAAAACAAATAAAAAAATCAAATGTTTTTTACTATCTTCATAGCAATTCTACTTAACATAGTGTGAAATACAAACATTGATTAGAGTGACAACAGGTACATTGACAATATCTTATTATTGACAACCCCAAGTTTTTAGATTATGTCGGCATCATTTACCCACAGGAACTAAAATTTAATAAAGCAAACAATGATTTTAAATACTGCCCTTTTCTGGATCTAAGTATCATCATTGACTCTGGTAAAACAAAAACTAAATATTTGATAAAAGGGATGATTTTGATTTCACTATTACCAATGTCCCTTTTCTTGACGGCGTCGTTCCTCTAGCCCCATTCTACGGGGTGTACATATCTCAGCTGGTACAATTTGCACGCGTTTGTTCTACCCATAACTATTTTAATGAGCGCAATTTACTCTCACACTCTAATTTTTACAATAGGGTAATGGATTTCATAAATTATCAAATACTTTTAAGATGCTTAAAAGAAGATATTATACATTTGATATCAAAATATGATGTGACTTGCAAACAGCTAATTGAAAAGGTATATCTCATCCTCGAATTTATGGAAATGTTTTAAAAAAATGCCAGAAACTGATAAAATATCCAGAAAAACTGGGACGTAACTTTCAGTCTTTAGCAATAGTGGATATCGACGAGATCCGTTAAATTGACTTTGGAACCCAGTGACCTAAGATTTTACACATATACTGGCCTCTCATCGATATTGTCGATGTCTAATGAAATACATGACGACTCTTTACCAAACCCTTCGGGAAGTTTTGAGTTTAATTTTTCTTCGGTAATGCGACAGTGTTTTACTATCAGGCTAGGTTCCTTGAGCTAGCCGGCAGTTCAGCGGCAAACACTCCTTGACCCATCTTCCTAAATAACGTTTTGTCACATTCCTATCTTGTTTAAGATAGGGGTCATAAAGTTAGTAGTTAGTACTATTGGGAAACGGGATGGAGAAAGGGGAGGTTTGGGTACATATAAACCGGTTTAACCCTACCGCTGGCTTTCCCTAGTGTCCATGTACCTATAAACCGGTTTAGCGCTACTGGCTTTTGCTAAATGCCGGTACAAAGTCCGGCTGTCCAGAGTTCCTATCGTTATTTATGTTCGACTCTGGTCTGTTGTATGTTTTTTGTAGTGTAGTTCCGTTGTTGGTTGTGGCGTGTGATGTAGGTGTTTACTGTTATCTTGACTTTATAATTGCAATGCATACAGCATGTTGTTGTTGTTGGTTGTTTTGTATGTTGTAATTTTTTACTGTGTGTCTGTCGCGCAGCGGATGACAGTAATTGTAAGAGCACTTTGCCAATTAATTTTATGTTTGTTGGCAACCCCGCATCCATGACGAATGGGATACGTGGGTGCATTGTTGCTCGATATTTAGTAATGAATTCTGCTCAAATTGGTGCTTGGGCCGTCTGAAACTTACTATGAGTTATAAGCATAGCTCATTGGTGACGGCATAATGGTGACTTCAAGATGAAGAACAACAATAAAAGCGGTGTTCCATTGCTGGGTTTAAAGGAGTACGAGCGTCAGATTTCAGAAGCATTCTATATCCTCGGGTTTTATCCATTCAAACAGTGCTAAATTTTTTTGCACATGGATCACATTTTCTTGGCAATAAGTGACTTTAAAATACATAAAATAGACTGTGTATAAACTTTAATCACCTTCCAATTATAATTTCATATATTTAAAGGCCTATAAATATCTTATGTAAATTGAAGTAAAACATTAGAGAGTTCTGTTTCCCGCCAAAATGTTAACGTCTTATATCTCAAGAATTCCTACATGGATTTTCAAAATTTTTTGCTCAAGTTGTACCATTTGTAGTGCTCTTCAAAACAAAATGTCAGAATTTTAATTCTAATCACAAAATTTCTGACACTCGTACTCCCTTAATCATGTATTTGTAGAGACTAGATCTCATGTGCATTTACTCCGTATCCTTTCATATAAGGAAAACGTGGTTAAATACAAAATCATGAGACTTTTTGAGTTTCACTAATGTTTTTTAAGATACCACACTGACGTGGACGACAGACATTATAAATGACGCCACAACACATTGTCATCTGATATCACTCTCTATTTTTATTAAATTTTTCTGAATGCCTCATGTACGATGTTCGTATATTTGTTATTTCCGTATTGTTTTTAGTCTTTCATCTCCAGTTGTTCTGATTACAATTATTCCAGACCTTGATTTATATAATTCACTTGTATTTTGTTTCTTCATATATACTGTCATTGATTTTGAAGATTGGTTTACATAAGTTGACATAAGTTGTCGAAAAGCGCATATGCAGAAATTAAATTTACAGTAATTTCGGTGTTATGCTTTTTACTTAGCTCACATGAACTTTCTCTATATGATAAACTTTTTTAATTATATACATGAATATGTCCTGCGTCATAACAAAAATAGCTAGAAAAAATGTGTCTTTTTATTTTCATAATGTATTAAATTCATACACAAAAATTAATCCTTAAAGTTAAAAAGTATACATAATCTATGCATTGATGAATTATATGCTGTCTCCCGTCGTACCTTTTTTTCTTATTTACTGATAAAAACAATCAGTTTGATCTTTATATTTATTCAAAGCACAATAATCAAAATCTCTTGCGTGCATCTGACCTATACAAGTGTTTTATATACAAGGTACTCTAACAGAAAATCAATGAAAAACGGTGGAAAAAGATAGTTATTTGATTAAGATAAAAGAAATGAAATGTTTCATAAAAAAAAAACAGATTAAAAAAATTAATATCATTATATAATAACATCTACGTCTGGTATGTTTTTTTTTCATTTTCCGGTCTCATATTTAATAAATTTGTAGTTATGCCTATTTGAACTATTATTAAATGAGAAATGAACAAAGGCCAAACGAATGAAGGTTAATATTGCAGTGAACCTTCGTGCATTCTTTTATTCTTTTGGAACTTTGAAGTCTGAAAGTATATGTTTCAATCTAAAAATGGGCGTCTTCATGCACCAAAAAATCATTCATTATTTATGCCATAAAATTTAATAATCATAAAAATTTGCTTACAAATATCTTCGTTGGAGTATCCAAATATACCTTTATTTACATAAGACTGTTTTACTATTTCAGTAATATTTTATAACTTTTTGACTAATGTTTGTTTAAGTAAAATTTGCATTGAATGCTTGAGATCATTGAAGCCATCTACATGTATATATCTGAACAACTCTGTAATAAATAGAAAGGTGAAAACAAAGTTCTAATGGAAAAATCCAATAAGAAAAGCTGTGAAAACTGCCACAAGAACTGCAATGCAATTCAAAATTGATTTCTGTTTAGGATTTTCTAATATAGATGTCATTTTTTGTCGTAATCGCTGTTTTTCTTCCAATGTCAGATATTTCCTTGTATCTTCTACTGTCCCACACAACCAGTTTTTGCATGCATTGTATACTGTGTTCATTTTGTTACCTTAAACAAAAGAATGCAACAATTGGAATGTTTGAAAGAGAAAGTAATGCTTGGAGGGTGATAACAAAGTAAAAACGAAAGTAATGTATTTTAGCATGTGATTACTCGCCTATGACTAAGTATAAGACTGTGAACACTGAATCAGACTGTTTGCATATAATTCATCAGTGTGGAGTCCATAAAAAGATTCCCCGTGCGAGAGATGTATGCTCTTTATACATTTCAGATATGCTGTGCTTGTGCTTGATAGAATTTCTCATATGGATACATTATCATACTTTCCAATTTTGGCATTTTTATTTTTTGTTCAATCAAAATGTTATCCTGACCACCTGTTTATTGTGCCCACTTCTCATGATTTTTATATTGCCAAGTTTTCTTACTTTTGTCTCGATGAGTGCCCTGTGATTGTTTCAATGTTGTTATTGTCTTCTGTTAGTCTTTTTGTCGGGCAACGGATGACATCGACTGTAAGAACACTTTGCCAGTTAATTTTATGTTTGTAGACAACCCCACATTCATGGATAATGAAGTGTACGGACGTAGCGGTGCTCGAAAATTAGCCATGAATTCCACTCAAACCGGTGCTAGGGGCTGTCTTGAACTTACTATGAGGTATAAGCAAAGCTCATTGTAGAAGGCTTCATGGTGACTTCAAGATGAAGAACAACAATAAAAGCGTTGTTCCATTGCTTTGTTTTACCATGTATTTGCAGAGGCTTTGTCTCATGTACATTTACTCCATATCCCTTCATTGCTTGTTTAAATAAGTTCAGGTAATAGCAAACATACATCAAATGAAATCGGATTAACTAATGTTTGCAAGGTCTTTCAAATTCTTCGTTATATTTTAAGCGTTGAAAAAAGAATTTGTAAGACTTATGCTGTGAAAAGAATTTTTCTTTAAACATTCGATGGTGTCGATTTCTTGTTTGAAATCAACACAAGACAAATATGGATTTCGGAAAAGATATAACTGAATCTTAACACCGATGAAGTACAAGTCCAGGAAATCTCAGACACTTTGATCTTTCAAAGTCGGTGAACTATTGAAATCTTATGCGAGATATTCTGTGGTTTCTAGATCTTGCATTGTTAATAAGGGTGGAATTAGTGTTCAATAAAATATGATTTCTGTACAATTAGGCTTTGGTTAACGTCAGCCATATCTGAGGAACTCAACATACGTCAAATTCCTACCTCATATTTGGCTTGAGTCAAGGATTTCTAACACGGCCAAAAATAAGTAATAGCTTCTCTTCACCACATAATTTTTGTTCGTTTTTTTATTATGTGGTACTTTTAGTACCATAAGATTAGAACGATTAGAAACTAGTATGCTCCATTGTCAAACTAAAACTTGCATGAAATTATTTATAATTACAAAACAATTAGAACTATCTCCTTCGTGCATAACGTTGTACCTTCCTTGATTTTCGGTTATTTTTTTTAGAAATCATAAAAAAGTGTGAATAGTTGTGTATAAGTCAGGAAAAAAAAATGCTTAAAATCAAGAACGTCAAAACATGCAAGGAAAAAATAACTAAGAACGTCAAAAAAATACCGTACAACTCAAAGGCTGTTTTCAGTTGTACCTCGGGTGGAGACACGAGTCCCACATGAACTATACCTAATCAAATCTCGGGTTCGGCTCAAGTAGAGGAAGTAAAATACTTTTGTAATTACTCCAATCTGATCGGTCGTATTTATTTCCGCCATATTGAAGAGGCAAACTCTAACTAACCGCAGATTTACTCAGGTTTTTATTGCGCCAAATGAGTAACCAATCAGAATACAGAATATAAAATGATTCTCATTCCTTTACAACTATAGAGGTCCAATGAAAACAGCCATATGAGAAGAATTTAAAAGAAATCAACTCTCTCGAAATCAATGGATAACTATTTCAGCCGTCGTACAAAATAAATTTTTAACAATTGTATTAGTTTTCGCATTGACTTTTACCTACTGTTTAAAATTGTGTTTAATGCATTAATTCAATATACCCCTTTCGTTTTCAACCTGTATATAGAATCAATATACCTCTTGAAGTTTTCTTTTCTTTTTGTTTGATATAATCATTAATGTTTCCATCTTCATCTTCTTCATCTTCAGATGAAAGCTCAGGTTCCTCTATATCATCTTTTGTCCACCATGTCACTCGATGAAGCTGCAAATAAGTATACAAGCTTGGTCCTCTGAATGTGAAAAAAATGTTTTGATTATACTGAACAATGAAAAAATCAGTTAGCCCATACAACCGATGGTTGTCAACATTAAGGAGATACTAAAGTTTATTGCGTGTTTTAGTCAATTTCTATAACTATAAAATTCAGTGTGAGAGACAATTCAAACTTGAAATGACAGCAAAGGTGGCGACCCTTGTATAACAGTAGTCTCATAAATGTTTTTTTTACTAACTACAATTAAGTCATTGGAAATGACTAAATACCGAAGTTACTGTAAATTTAGCCATTCGAAGCTTTAAAAAGTCAATCTTAATGTAATAATATGGAAAGCCATAATCCAAAAGTAGTCCACAAGAAAGTACTCATTTCCAAAAATTCGAAATAGGAAGATGAATATTTATTAATTTTGTTTGGCTTGATATTATTGTGGCCTTAAACAAGAATCAATCAAACAATCAATCCAAGATTTTCGCCTGATCTAATCATTAATCATATACAAGCAATAATGAATATAATATATTTAAATGGCACTGACATTTTATAATGGAGCAAAGTTTAAATAATGATGTATTCCATGTATTCTTTACTGCAGAAGTAATCCAGATCTATTGCATAAACAAACTGCTCAATTTAAATATACATATTTCTTATGTACCTTTCTCTCTGGTCTGGGAGTAGTCATCAAACTTATTACTACCATCAATATCATACTAGCAATGGCTAAAAGGGCTGCAAAATGTAAGAAATCTACATATTTAGTAATTGAAGGTCTTGTGTCTGTAAGACCGCTTCCACACGACGGTGCAGGATACGCAAAATCCAAAGCCATACGAGTAACTCCAATAACCAAGCTCAGCATAAGACCCCAAAATGCACCCTGCAAAAATATTTTACACATGTACATTATTATTTGAAGAAAAGTTATTTATTATATGCTTGGGCTTGATAAAAGCTGTTTTTCACTTAAAAGTAAACCTTGTGTTGTTTAATGAAAATCACCGAAAATACGGTTACACTGTATTTCCGGAGTTCATCCTATACTTTTCAATCACTACTCGGAGGCTTTATCACACCCGAGTTCATGTATTTCATCTGAAACGAATACATTGCCGACGTCACGGTCACATTAAAACAACAAAATACCAATATTGCAACAAATGTGCGTGTTTCAGATTTCTTTGATGTTTTTTTAGCTGAAGTTTTTCTATGGTTGCAATATGTGGTAAAAACATTTAATGCTATTTTTATACCACGTCCAGCTTCATTAGCCTGCGGACATCTATATATCATCCCTCGAGTCTGACTGCTGTCAGACTTATATAAGGATCTAAATGGTTGATAAAGGACATGATATGCCATGTAATAATCTGTATATATATATTTATGATGGATTCGAGATTAAGACACTGCAAATGATTTTGTCTATAGAAGTTCGGAATAAGCTCATTTGACACTCTTTCCAATGTGGTATCAGACTATTTATGATGTTAATCTTGGTTAATTATTATATTATATAAAAAATAAACAGTTTTGATGGCCATTTACAGACTAGTGCAAGTGAGTTTGTATAAACTCAGAAGCCTTACCCCGGAATGGCCATTTTGATACCAGTAAGATTGGCTTATAGCATTTGCACAGACATTTAACAATGTAAAAGAACGCATTAACGAACAATTTCTAACAGAAAAAAAACAACGTAACCTTTAAAATATCAAACAAAATTAATCGCTTCATTTGTAGTTTTAACTATTAAAGCCATATTCATGTTATTAATGGTTTGCATAGAAACAACAAATTTACGTACTTGTTCAGTAAGTCTTTTCCAGAAAAATGCCAGTAGAAACAGTACACACATTGGAGGTAATAAGTACGATCTTATAGCTTGTAAGTAAAACCAAAACAAACCACCTTGTGCTTCTTCCATTATAGGTATCCATACTATACTTAAACCAACAAGTATAAGAACAGTTGTACGACCAACAATCATAAGTTCAGCTTGTGATGCATGTTTTCTAAACTGTCTCCAAATGTCCATAGTCATTATTGAACATGCACTATTCAAAATGGAAGTCATGGAACTCATAAGTCCAGCCAGGAGAGATGCTAACATAAGACCTCGTAAACCTTTAGAACAAAAATCATGTCATAATTGTAAAAATGTTTATTCTGCATTTAAAAGAAACAAATAGCAATTAAATCGTAGGAAATCGTGTGTGTTTTCATTTAATCATGACACTGTAGTACTTCTACATGTGAATTACTTATTTCTTTTATGGTAACTAGCAAGTAGAGACATAAATAAAAATTATTAATTTATATATTTATGGATAAAAATTAGATTTTTTTAAAAAGATTTGTACAATAAAACATAGTATATAAAGCCTTTATAGCAAAATGCTTCACTTGAAGATTGGTTTGAATTCAATTTTATATTCAATATGCTAACAAACAGTGCATATTATAAATACTCGCCAGCTGGAAGGACTCGCATTACTAATAGCGGATACGCCACGTTACTACAACCAGACTTGATTCCACAAAATTCCTTGCATTTAACAGGGTCTGCACATGCTATTTCATCTGTTAATTATAACAAAAATGTACAGGATACGAAAGTATATTCCCAATGATGAAAACATAACTAAGGACATAAATCTGCATGTTAATATTTTACGTCGAAATTGTGTGGTCCATCTATCTTCAAAATCTTGGTCTCCGATGTAAAATAAACTAAGGAGATATATCATCGTGGTACAAAAAAAATGTAATATGCTATTGTCTCTCTATCTTTAAAATATTGCATTAAAATGTGGATTATTGTAAAGAAGTCAAGATACATGCACACGGGTATTTCTAATCCAACATTGGCTAACTGAAACTTTCTGTTACAATTTTCAGGTCCGACAACCTTGCAGCGACCATTTGATTTGAGTGGGGGGGGGGGGGGGGGGCTTGGGCGATTTTATAAATAAATAATTTAATCTTGGTGCCATGAAAATAAATATTCTTGTTCTCCTTTTAATGAAAATAAATAATTTTATTTTGATTTTTGTTGCACATGCAAATAAATAATTTGATGTGACGTTTGGTGGGAAAAATAATTTTTCGATATTTTCATGAAAATTAATCATTTTTTGAGGCATAATCGCATGCCTCCCACTAGGATTTAAATGGTTGTCCCCTTAAATTGTGTATCTGTATTGTATTGAAATTTAGATGACAAATGCAGAACATTGCTAAAAATATATAAATATTGAAAATGTCTTATTTACAAAGCAAACAATTTTTGAGGGAGTTTTAGAGTGAAATATATACATGTTTTCTGTTTTTGTAGTGTATTTCAATGCCGATGACAAATGCAAAACATTGCTAAATATTTAAAATTGGAAATGTCTCATTTACAAACCGAGGTATTTTCTAAGTGGTTTTAGAGCTACAATATCAATGTTTTCTACTTGAATCATTCCATTGATTATCCCTGGGGTAATAAATAAAAATGCAAAAATACCAAAGTTGCATAATAAACTGTAAATTTTGTTATGGGGTACACGTGTTTCATGGAGTATCAACAGCAGCTTTAAAATAAGATAATATGATGGAAAGTCATAATTCAAAAGTAGTCAAGAAAGTACTCAATCCCAAATTATCTAGCCAAATCTAGTACTAAGGACATCTACCGATTGTCTTACACGGAATGAAGCCGTAGTATTTTTAAGGGGTTAGAATTTTGATATAAACAGTACATTTCTATAAAACGCAAGGTAAATTTACATGCCAGACAAGTCTGACTATTGGACTGGTAAATTCATGGTTTCTACTACCATGATTAAGTACTCTAATGATATTTCCTTGGGAAATAAATACAGTCCCTGCTTTCTGCTTACCAAGAAATAAAATTCTACTGATTGTTCCTTGGGCAATAAATAAAATAACTGATTTTTACTTACCAGGATATAGTATTCTACTGATCATTCCAGGGGCAATAAACAAAAATAATCCTGAAATCTTCAAAATGGCACCAAAGAGAGATCCAGCTTTTGCATGAACCATGTTTTTTGCTGACAATGTCCTCTGGACCATAAGCTAAAAGAAATCAAATGAAAGAATTTCAAATTTTATAAAATTTGACAACCTTCTTTAATTTTGAAAATGTAATTACTTTTTTATTAATTTAAATTTTAAGAAAAATAAAACGTAAATAAGAGCATAAGATTTAGCTAATTAAAATGCATAAAGATATTCTGTAAATGAACAAACCTCTTTTTCTGACAACTTTTATGTAACCTCTGTATCGCTTATGATTTGTTATTCTAAAAAATGCATACTTGTACGATATACTAAACCCATGTAGTTGTCAGAAATTAATTATAATACTTGCTTGGTCTTGACACCAGTTATACATCCCAAGAATGGATAGCCCTGTCAAAGCACCTGTCCAAGGAATATCACCTGTCTTAGGATCACGAAATATATGCATTGCATCTTTCCTTGGCAATCCACAGGAGTAGTATGATTGGTTCGCCAATGTATAGTTTGCTGCGCTTTCCATGTATTTAACTGTCATTGCTTCCCAACCACCAACTTTAACTATACCTTAAGGAAATAAATAGCATGGCTTTTGGATAACGCATTTTTTGCATGCGAGATAATTGTAGAGGCTAAAGACTGCATCTGCGTTCCTGCTCATCACGGATAAAAGTACCCGAAAATTGTCATTTTTTAAAATTTAGTTATGTACTTTGTGGATGAAAAAGTTTAAATTTGTAGGTCTTTTTTAATTAAAAAGTTTGAATCAACTGTTTGTTTAATATTAACTTTTCCAAGACCAGAAGTTACAAGGTGTCTTAACCATAAAATGCCTTAATCTTAAAATCTTAAGTGGTAAATTATGTGCCAATTAAGTAATGAAAAGTCACACCCAAACAAGTACCTCTTGATAAGAAAAAGAGAAAATAAATGGAAGATTTTCCTTTAAAGTCAGTTTATTGTGCCCTCATTGTTTTGTGGTTACAGCCGTAGTTTATTTGCATTTTGATCAGAGCATTTTATAAGTATTAATATATAAAGATTTGATATTTGCAGTTCCTATTTACTTTCTGGCATGTGGCTATGTTTTTCGGCCATTGTAGGTGTTTCCTGTTATCTTTTTTATTCCATTTTGATCTCCGTTTTGAACATGGTCATCATATTTTCAAAAGTTACATGTTATCGATTCGATGCACCATGCAATGTGCGATTCGCTTCTTCGCTTTGCCTAGTAAAACCTGAATTTGAAAATACCAAATCCTTTATTGACAGTGACAACTTTACACAATACTTGAACTCCTTCAGTATACTCACTTAACACAAAGAGAATCGTTGCACTGATTACTACAACAAACGACTGCAGTGTATCAGTATATATAACTGCTGCCAGTCCACCTGAAATAGAAAATTCTTCATTGAAATATTAAAAAAATATAGAATGGTTACGTAATCTTTCAACTTGAGAAAAGTATGGCTTTCCTCCGACAGTAAATTGTTAATTTACTGTTTTAATGCAACTTGGATATTTTTATATGACATACGACTATTATATGACTATTATCTAAATTTATGTAAATTCTAAAACCTAAGGATAAACTCCCTCCATCGTAGTTTTGTCCTTGCCTATATTTGATATCACTGATTATTTGGATTTCGTTTGGTTTTATGCATTTTAAACATTTTTGAAATCATGGATTTCCTTTGTTTGGGTTCTAGTGCTGCTGATGAGGAATTAATTTCCGAAATGGCCATACAGCTCATTAAAATTGTTGCAGTTGGAGTTAACATATGTGTTATGGTCTCATGTCCATTTACTTCATATCCTTTCGTAAAATATACACCTCACAGAAATAACAGGAACTTTTTTAGGTGAACTTCAACATGAAGAGAGATCTGATGCGTAAACAATGTAAGCATATTCTGCTATTGCATGCATCACTTGCATCATATTCGAAATGTGATGTCTTGAAAGGTCTTGAAAGGGATCATGATATGTTCATGGACTTCTTCTTATCAACCAATAGGATCTGTAAGTCTCGTTTAATTCAAGAACTTCCGGGTACAAGGATTGTACCCGGAAGTTGCATTTTTGCCGAAAACGTATGACGTTTCAAACAAAACTTCTAACGACATAATGCTGCAACGTCATGTTTTGGCGCGAAACGTTTTCATATTTTAACTTTATCTCGGTTTCACATGACGAGACTTATTATATACCCTATAATTGTATTTATTACGAATACATCGACAAAATAATTATCAGTCTAGAGATAAAGTAATTCAGCCTAAAACTATATCCCAGTAACAGTAGGCAATTCAGCTTTGAAACCTGGTAGCTAACAAGGAAACGTTAATCAATATTTTCTATTGTTTTATAATCAATAATTTCGGTATTTAGTTATTTGTTACTACTGGGTCGATGCCACTGCTGGTGGACTGTTAGTCCCCGAGGGTATTCACCAGCTCAATTGTCAGTACTGCGGTGCTGACCCGAAAGCCGATTCTATTTGGAAACTTACAATATCTGATTTTTGTAAATTTTGTTGAAAACTAAGAAGTATCTCCCTCATGCAAAGCTCTGTCCTTAGCTGATTTTGGCTTTTACATTTAGATCATTTTGGTTATTTGTTCTCTATCAGTTTTTAAACATTTGGGACTTTTTGGTCTTCCAAACGTTTAGATTTTATCTGCACTGAAGAGACATAAGTTGTCGAAATGCGCATATGCAGAATTTAAATTCACAGTAATTTCGGTATTTAGTTATTTGTTACCACTGGGTCGATACCCCTGCTGGTGGACTGTTAGTCACCGAGGGTATTCACCAGCCCAGTAGTCAGTGCTGACCCGAAAGCCGATTCTATTTGGAAACTTACAAGGTCTTACAATATCTAATTTTTGTAAATTTTGTTGAAAATTAAGGAGTATCTTCCTCATGCAAAGCTCTGTCCTTAGCTGATTTTGGCTTTACATTTAGATCATTTTGGTTATTTGTTCTCTATCAGTTTTTAAACATCTTTGACTTTTTGGTCTTCCAAACGTTTAGATTTTATCTGGTCTGAACAGACATAAGTTGTCGAAATGCGCATATGCAGAATTTAAATTCACAGTAATTTCGGTATTTAGTTATTTGTTGGGATTTAAATTTAATGTTAACAGCAATAGACGATTTATAAAAAAGACTAAACACTAAACTCCTAAAGTGAACTAGCCAAACCAAAAAAAAAAAAAAAAATCTATGAAATTCTACATACAAGTGCATCAAATTGAGCTGAATATCAAAGTAAAAAAATCGATTTTGGCTATTTCAATATTCGAAATATAATCGATTGAAAAATCAACCAGTTATGCTGTTTTTGATAAAAAATCTATTTAAAGCGGACCTACAAATAGTACAATAATGTTCTTTAAAGTAAGTGAGAACCGAACCGTTAGTCAAAAGAACGAATAATCCATGGATTTTCTAAACACATATTTTTCTGCAAAGATAAAATGTTTTTAGCCATGAAATGTATGTTTTGATGATGTAAATTTTATACACGGTCACCAAATTCCGGTATTAACACTTGCATATAGGATAAGCACACCAAAAATGGATATATCACGATAAAATCCGTCGTCAAAATGGCGACGTCATCAATAAAAGTTACGATTTTTTGGCGTGATTTGAAAGATGAACTGCTATTCATCGATCTACACCACAAAACCAACTCAGTGACCATATATAAAAATATGTCAAAACACAAATGTCTTTCGCAACATAATATCAGTTTTTTTTTTAGGAAAATTGTAAGATACAGTTTGAAACGATGACACCTTAAATAAATTCAAATTCTTTGATATTCAATCTGACGCATATTTAAAACGTTAGCCGATAGAGGCGCTTATGTACGTACCTTCCATCGCAAAATGCCCAGACTTGTATCACTGAACAATATTGAAAAATGTCCATGTTCAAGTATGAGAATGCATCTCCTCTTTTCATTACAACTGAAGACTTCAACGCGAAACCAGTAAAACAAAGTATCACCAATTAATATTTTGTGACATGTACATTAACTCCATGTCTATTTTGCTTCCTATAGATATGATTCATACACACAGCGCAGTTTCTTTGTTTGACAACATGCTATACTCAAAGCAAAACTATAAAAATAAATACACAAAAAGAATTCAACATACCAACTACCGTAAAAATTGCAGTTACTGCTAATATCACAAGTACACATAAATAAATATTCCAGTTCAGAATACGCTGTAAAAAGATGGCACCGGAATAGATCTCTCCCTAAAAACCACAAAAATGGCAGCTAATTGAAAAGTCATATCATAGTATTGTATTACGTTTTATATATGCTCAGACCCGATATTTTTGTATTGTTGAAAACCCAACATCGAAATTCTATGGCCGTTATCATGACATCATTGGTAGATATGACGTGTCTGTGTCCCAAATGAAAACGGATATTTTCAGATAGATCTCACGTCTTCATGGATTTGACATAACCGGTTTTGACTCACTGATAATATGAGAGGTGCCGATAGCGGAGCAGGGCATGCTTACCCTTCCGGAGCACCTTATGTCACTCCCGGTTCATGGGAGTTCACACTATGAGTGCTTAAGTTCTTACTGACGTCTTTTTATTTCCGTGCCTTGTGGCTGTCTCGCGTCTTTGTTTTTCTCTGTTGCCGTTTTTGCCATGTCTTTGGACTTTCATTTTTTGTGATTATCACTTCCCTTGTTCCATCGGTTTTGTACTGCCGTTGTTTCTATGACAAACAGAAGCACGGATATATCGTTTATCGACGTTTAGCAAGTGAAATTCGCTTAAACTGGTGGTTGGACCGTCATGGACTTGCAATGAGGTATGAGTGTTTGCTCATTGTTGAAGATCCCATGGTGACTTCATGAAGAACAACTATACAAGCTTCACATATCACGTGGTGGGAAGTATTACCCACCACGTGATGTTTTGTTGCTTCTGTTTCCGTTTGTGCATGCGAAAAAAATAAAACTAATTACCATAGAAACAATTTATTGCGCCATAATCATGTCCTCTTCATGGTCGCTAAGTTCCAATGATTCATCTAGTCCTTGGGCTGTTTTTAAAAATACATAATTTAATCCTCTAGTCTATCTGCACTGAATTTCGTCACATCCGGTTCAAAGCTACTGAATACTACTACTTGAGAAATTGTATAAATTTTCATACTACTTTCATATTTAGAACTGATAACCATTCCGTTTTTAATTGCTTCAATTATTTCACAGTTAATATGTTCTTGCTGTGATCTACAAAAATCGAAAATTACTATTTTTGTCCAGTATAAAAGTACTTTATATCTGCACTTTTTCCGTTTCCGGTTACAAAAGCATTTTTCTTTAAAGGCAAATATTTAGACATCCGTTCAAGGACTAGATGAATCATTGGATCTTAGCGACCATGGAGAGAACATGATTATAACGGAATACTTGTTTCTATGGTAATTAGTTTTATTTTCTACGCATGCGCAAACGGAAACGAAATCAATAAAATATCACGTGGTGGGTAATACTTCCCGCCACCACGTAATATGTGATACTCGGACTTTAATATGTACAAAGACAGCAACAGGAAACACTCTTGATGGCCATTGAATAATGATTGAATCGTCAATGTAAAAGTAAGCAATTAAATATTGTCAGAAAAGGAAAATTGCTAATTGTTTGTAATGTAATCAAATAATTTAAAAATACTGTGAATTAGCTTCAAAACTGAAAGTTTGTGAGTCAGCATTTCCTTTATTGCAAAGGTATTAGCCGAAGATAATAAATGGGGGTCAATTTGTACCTTAAAATATTTTAACTTGAAAGAATTGGAATATGCCTTTGATGGAAATTAACGAAAAAAATAAACAAAAAAAAAACATAAAAAAAACAAGGCATAATACCTACTCATTCAATGCTACATATAAGTATTTTCTATTTTAAAGAATCGGAATTGACCTGAAATAGAATCGTAATAATAACAACAACACCCCTCCCCCAAAAAAAAAACAAAAAACCAAAAAAAACCAAAAAAAACAGCAATTAGACACCTTAAAAGTAAATCGTTTTTGGACAAATTGAGACCCTATATGATATTGACCAATTGCTTACCGAAATATTGAAAAATATATACCCCACTAAGGCAAAGAACGACACATACATTCTAATTCTTCTCCCTCCAAATCGTTTACGTAAATATTCGGGCATTGTAAATGCCTAAAATAAAAAACATAAAATCATATATTCAATTAAGCAGCATTAGGTAGTATAAATTGATATAAAAAATATTACTATATAACATATAGATGGCGTATGTTATGGAAAAAAAAGATTTATTTGAAATAACAATTAATTAAAAGTTGTGTATTTGAAATTTTGGACAACTTTTGAAATCTGCACTTTTGAAATTGAAAAAATAATAAAAAAAATTACTGCAATCAAGTATCTTGGTCTCAGATATAGAACTATATCAAAATATTTGCTTACAATTTAGTTGTGTTTTACTCAACAAGATTTAAAAGTTATAAACACTGGTAGTTGTGGCATTTTTCTTTAGGACAATATATGCTTAGTATGCTCTCCATATATTTCAGTTATGATGTTCTTATTCTTGAGAGACGTTCTCATATGGATATACTATCACACTTTCTAATTTTGGCATTCTTATTTTTTTTCGGAATTTCCGAATAGTATTCTGAGTACCTGTTTACATCTTACTATTTTACAATGCCAAGACTTGTGGAGCGCCCTGTGTTTTTCTATACTATATATAGCAATTGTTTACTAGCTCAGGGCCCTTGTGCTTTTGTCGGGCAACGATTGTAAAAGCACTTTGCCAGTTAATTCTATGTTTGCTGAAAATCCCTCATCCATGGCCTTAAAAACATGGATTTAGCGTTTCTCGACAATTAGCCATGAATTCCGCGCAAACCGGTGCTAAGGGCCGTCTTGAACTTACTCTGAGGTATTGGGGTGGTCTAAAATATGCCTTCGTTCAATAATTTGACAGTTGTCACCACCATTCTAAATGCCTTGGTTAACTCTCATATCACGTTTGTTCAGCAAGATTATCATAATAAAGTGTTGAATTTGATAACTAACCGGATACTTACCCCGCAAGCTATATACACAGGATCGAAAATCCACCCAAGGGCAATGAGGAAGTATATAGCCTGAAAATAATAAATATTTTTTCTTTTTATTATATTGTTTTGCCTTAAAGGTATTTAGGGCTTGCTATATGGTGTGAGGTTCCTCACTGTGTTGAAGACCGTACGGTGACATCTAGATGCTTTGTTTTGGGTCGTTTTAACCTGGATATGGGATGTTGTCTCATTGACATTTACCCAATTTCCCTTCTTTTTCATATTAATTATAAATTTCTCTCAGACTCCTTTTTCAAGTAAAAGGCTCTCAATAGAAAATATAGTAACTGATATACCTACAGTGAAACTTGATTTAAGAGGTCACCTTTGGGAAGGAGTCAAACTGGCCTTTTAAGAAAGGTGGCCTTTTAAATGAGGTTTTAGTTATATGAAATAAACTTTGAAGAGAACTATAAAAGGTGACCTTTAAAATCAGATGGCTGCTTATTCAATGTGACCGCTAAGGCAAGTTTGAAGTGCATTCATGTGAAGGGGTTTTTTCCGTCTATACAGTTACTTTAACTTTGTCTTCCTAAAAGGCTCCTTAAGATGAAGAACACCACTACAAGCGTCGTTTCGTTACTTGTTTTTACCATGCTTTCGTAGAGACTTTTTCTCATCAGTAATGTGCATTTACTAATTAACCCTTCATTGATTGTCATGTATTTCCAGTTCATTGACAAATATTGATCCATTTGCTAAATCGCTGTAGGTTATTTGTTCTTTATCAAATCTTTATTTTTTTTTATTTTTCGGTCTTTTAAATGCTTAATCAGTATCTGTACAGGAGAGACATAAATTGTCAAAATGACCAACTTAAGAGCGAACATTAGCTGAAATTTCATTCTTCTGTTGTTTATATTTACGATTACATGCCACAATCCACAAAGGAACCGCACTAGAAAAACACAGATCAAACTAGAGACAAACATAATTAACGATAGGAACTCTGGACAGCCGGACTTGGTACCCGCATTAGCAAAAGCTAGTGGTAGGGTTAAACTTGTTTATGTACCCAAACCCCCCTTTCAGTATCCTGTTTCCAATAGTAGAATAAACTTACTCTGTGACCACTGTCTTGAAAAAGAAAAGAATGTGACAAAACGTAATTCGAAAAAAGGGTAAAAGGGTGATCGCCGCTAACTGCAACTGTTGGTAAAACACTGTCGTACTACCGCAGAAAAATAAATTCAAAACTTCCTTACGGGTTTGGCAAAGAATCGTCATGTATTGCAGTAGACATAGGCAGTATCAGTGAGATGACAGCATATGTGTAAAATCTTCAGGTCATTTGAATCCAAAGTCAGTTTAACGGATTCTCTTAGAATATCCCTTCGAAATCCACTTTTACAAAGAGATTATAAATTACGTCCCAGTTTCTCTGGATTTTTGTTATCAGTTTCTAGCATTTTTTACAACATTGCCGTAAATCGAGGAAATTTCCTTAGTAATAAGCTATTTGCCGGTCACGTCATATTTAGATATCAAATGTTCATATCTTCTGTAAAACTACTTAAAAGTATTTCATAATTTATGAAATCTACAACTTTGTTGTAGAAGTTTGGATGTAAGAGTAAGGTTACGCTCACGTACGAATCGTACCAGTTGAGATATGTACATCTAGTAGGATACAGCTAGAGGAACCTCGCCGTCAAGAAAAGGTTAATATTGAATAAAAAAATCCAAACCATCCTAAATTTTAGTTTTTATCTTACCAGAGTCAATGATGATACTTACGTCCAGAAAAGGGCGGTATTGAGAATCAATGTTTGCTTTATCAAGTTTCAATTCTTGCGGGTAAATGATGTCGACATAATCTAAAAACTGGGCATTGTCAAAATGGTAAGTGAGAACCGAACCGTCAGTCAAAAGTAAGGATATCGTCAATAGTAAGGATATCGTCGACTCCTTTTGGATTGATTGACAAGGGTATAATAGTATGCATCGCATATTTGTCGCTGGAGAAACAAACAGTTTTTGATATGTATTCAATGCATCATTGGACAAAGCCTTTATTTCTAAGTAAATAGTACTTCCTACAGGATATTAACTTTACACAAATCCACCTTAGATAACCTCTACTATACAACAACAAAACTATTGGTAAATATGTATTTAGTAAAGTCTGAGAGCTAGGTCAATTTTTTTTAATTGTTTTTAAGTTTGTAAGTATAATAAATATAAAGTTGAATGCTCCTGTGGTTACAAATCGGTACAGTTAACAGACATTATAATAATGACGTAGCCTATATAACACTCACGAAATATTAGATATCAAAATTATAACAACAGTCTTTACTAAAAAACAACAAAAAAAAAAAAAAAAATAAAACAAAAAAATAAAAAACTACAAGTCCGGGTACTTAACAAAATAATACGAACAGTACGAAAAAAACGATCAAACCTTTTTTAAAAGAAGATTTCGAAATACGATAGAACCGATAGAATCCAAACTGATTTTGTCAAACCCAGTAACACGTGAAACAGCTTAAAATGTCTGTTTGAAACAAACACTTCTTATATATTATCTATGATGCCATGATGACTCCAATAGAACTGTCTGAAGGGACAACAGTAACAAAGGCTTAACTTATCCATGACTTCGCAGTGCCGTTTTCCAAAAGTTACTGAATCATATACATAGAGAATACACGAACGCAGGCGTGTCGTACAATACTCACGTGCCATTCATAAATAGTGACAGCTATACCTGATGCAGCTGCTGATCCTGCTAGTCCAACAAACATAGGTGCTCCTATGTTACTAGCGTAGATTGATGCACCAACCTGTGAAATCAAATTCATTTCATTTCAAGGAACACATGGAATGCACATTTATATTAATGATAGAAATGATCAGGCCGACAGTAAAGACTGTCATTGTGGCTAAATATCAACTAGTAATCAATAACATCAGAGTAAAATTTTCAGTACAAACTAGAGAAACGTTATCTAGTTCCGGGTATAATCGCCTCAAAAAAATCAATACTACTATTTCATATCAATTTTAGCTCCTTGAGATATTCATTGAAAGTAGTAAAACAGTGGCGGATCCAGACTTTCTGCTAAGGGGGGGCCCGACCAATAATTTTTTCAAAAGGGGGGGCCCGGAACCCATTTTTTTTAAAACCCCTAGGAATTTTAAATATTTTCCGACCTAAGGGGAGGGGGCCCTACCGCCCCCCTAAATCCGCCACTGTAAAATATTCAAATTTGTTATTAAACTTATTTATGGACTTCAGCTTCTGACAACTCTGTTCGCTAATTTTTTTATTACCCCTGTTTCCTATTTTTTTTTAAAATGTAAATATTGATTAATGCATTTTTATAGGGCATTATGTTTGAATTTCTGTATAAATACAGTGTAATGCCACTACTTTCTATTGTATTTGTTTGTTTTGTTACGAAGTGCTTCACGGCATAATAGCGTTGAATTTTTGAGGTTCGAAACCGAAACAATGTGAAGTAAACATTGTATCTTCTATTTGCATAGATCGAAAGCAGAAATACATGTACCATCAAACTATATCAAGTCTTGTCAATTTTCGATCGATTATTGATTACTAAAAGCAATAATCGATTGATTGAATTTAATATGAACATGTGCGAGCCGCTTAATTATGGCAGACTTATACTTGTATGTACACATGCTTACCGGTATCCAGTGCATTGCTTTTCCAGCGAGGAAGTATCCTGTGGCATTGCCTCTGTTGGGTCGGAAGGTGGACTGAAACATAAAATATATGGTACCATTTTTTAATATTAGATAGAAATATTAAAAATCGCTGTTCAGTTTTTAAATGGAAACAAAGTTATATGTTCGTTAATTTCAAATGCACACATAAAATATATTTGTAAAATGCCCATTTCGTAGTTACACCTCAAAAATAATTATGCAGGCGACACATGTTTTCTATGGAAGACTTACTATACTAAGTTCAAGACCAAACCAATCATTCATTTCTACTGTTGATTTTTTCATGAAACTTAGCATAATCATTCTTTAAGGTATTTGGGACAATTTTCAAGAATAAAAAATATAGGTCACCGAGTTCGTTTTGTTGCTATAGCGCCATAATAAGTAGCTAAATTAGGAAGATGGAGAAATGAATATGAATATGAATATACTTCAAACCCTTGCCATTTCGGTAATAATAGTTGAAATTGCAAAAGGATTTCTGTATTATACTCCGGGAAGTCTATAGAATTTAAATCTTTGTAAATGGAAGATTGATGAATATTTTAACGCTTAATTACTTTCCCGCGCAAAATATTAGACATTTTTGTTATCTTTTCTATTAAATTTTGAAAATTCTGCTGTTGATTTTTTCCTCATATTATCAGAGCATGTAAAGTTGTTTGTATTTATTAGAATAAGGCAATAAAAACAATAGGTCACCGAACTATTAAGAAAGATGTAATGGAATATAACGACAAAAATTGACTTTTTCGGCCACACGTCGCTTGATTTTTTCTTTCAATGAAGGTGACGTCACAGTAATAGACGTCGAAAGTTGGAGTATCGATAATGAACACCAAAGCAATAATCTTAAAATCAATTATTTTTGTACGGCAGTATACTTTATGGACACTTTCTAATTAGTAAGCGTGATTTGAGGATAAAGAAAAGAAAAAGAAGGTGTTACATTATTATTATATCTTTATAGTTTTTGGTTTCAAATATTTTTCCTGTGTTGTCCTGGATATTCTTTTTGTAATCTTCATGGGAATACTCAAGACGTAAGAGAGATTGAATCAACTTTATTATTCCGCAGGAATTTGGGATTTACCACCACTTTATCAGGATTCAAGAATTTTCAATGTATTTTTGGGGACTGTGGGAATGGAGCAGTATATTTTCTTGATCACTCGGGATTTGAAAGTTATTATCTCGGGATTTTCCCTTTTGACTCATTTCTTTCTACATAGTATAACGTACATTATTACAATTTATGAAGATGTTGCACTAATAATGACAGACCTGTAATATATTTCATGAACTTGATTTTGTCATTTTTGTCCTTTGATACAACAATTGAAAAATGAAAATATTTGTTTCCCTACCCGTTCATATGGTCTTCATGTTTTATGTACTTCATTGTAAAGGTACTTTGACTTTTTTCTAGTTTTATTTTTACTGCAAGTCTTTAACCATTCACCATACATAGGGGGAGGGTTTGGATAAAAAAAAAAAAAAAAACGAGTTTAACCCCATCGCAATTTTTGCGCCAGTCCAAAGTCAGGAATATGTTGGTCATTGGCTTGTCTTCTTAAACAATTTTAGTTTCTTGATATTCGGGTTATTGGATGTGGCTTGTTTCCATTCATTTATTCACTTTTTACCGTTTTGGGGTCATTTAGGGAGCTTGTTATATGGTGTGAGGTTCCTCGCTGTGTTGAAGACCGTGTAAAGTTCCTCGCTGTGTTGAAGTCCGTACGGTGACCCCTAGATGCTTTGTTTTGGGTCGTTTTAACTTAAGATGTTGTCTCCTTGACATTTACTCTGTTTCCTTTCTTTTTTCAACATTGCTCTCCCAATTTTGGAAAATTGAAAATTTATAAAACCAGACTTTAATATTGGACTTTCAAGTTAGGGGCTTTTGTGTAGAAGGAGGTCGAAATATTTACTTGACATTACATATCTGCATACTGGCGTTCTGCATTTGCGCCGAATTGCAATTTTTTGTGCCGTTATTTTTCTTTCATTTGTGCCAATTAGTATTTCATTTGCGCCAAAAAAAATCATTTACGCCACAAACTGTACTTCATTTGCGCCAAATTAAGAGCTAAATACAGGTAAATAGTAAAGAAATATAAGTAAAAATACTTTAACATTTTATACTTTTTACTTGCATTTCCTTCTTCTGTTCGCCAGCATTACTTGCTCATCGCGGAGAGTCGAGCAATATACTATTGTCTTTTTGTCCTTTGGATTTCGGCTCTTGACAATTCTGTTTGGTAATTTTGTTATTACCCCCATTCGTAACAATGTACAATCAATCATCTTCAAAGGCTTAAAGTAGCAAAACTATTTGTAAGTTAAAAATTACATAACGAATGAAAATAAATGACAAGCATTTAGTTTCAACATTCCCCGCTTAACCTGTTTGATCTGGACGCAACTAATATGATCTTAAGGAACCAGTGAAGTGAAAATTTTAAATATCTTAGATTTATTAAATATTTAATATTAAATAACATATTAAATATTTTCCCGTGATATATTCAATATTAAAATATTAAATAGTATATCAATTATTTTCACTTCCTATTGCCTGAAAATTTACCTGTAAAATTTTTTACCTGAGAAATGGCGCAAATGAAATGCCCCACTTTTAAAAAATTGGCGCAAATGCAATGCGCCGGATAATTTCGTGTCAAATATAGGTATTTTAAAAATTTATTCACAATAAAAATCGGCTCAAATGTCATACACCCAGGCATACGGCACAATCGAAACCATACCAGTTGTCAAGTGAGAAATCAAGACTATTGTTATGTATTTTTTTTAATTTTGTTTTTTGTTTTTGTTTGTTTGTTTGTTTTTATTTTGGTGTGTATGGTTTTAGCGCAACTTTCAGCAGTTTTTCATACACACATATTTTTTTCGTGACGGTCAGTTTTAGTAGTGGAGGAAGCCGGAGTACCCGTGCTATGGGTCGTTCCTTGAGACCATCCAAAAGGTGTAACAGCCAAAAATTGGTTTCATGCAATTTTTCACCTCGACCGGGAATCGAAGTACAGACCCTTTGATCCGCGATCCGACGCTGGTTTATGTGATAAATGTGTCGCAATTTTACAAATTATATCAATTATAGGACTCTATGAAGTAATTATAATTTAATAATAATTTATATTTGATGGATGGTCGGCTGTTTGCACAATAACACAGGAATATTGCCAATACTTTTCATATAAATGTCTACAAAAGTAAACGATGTTTATGTTTGTTATATACATGTTGTTTATTTGTTTGTCACAAACATTTAATGTTTTATGACAATAAAAAATTTGAATTTGTATTTAATATTGTTCCACCTTATTAAGCTATAAATTATATTTTTGTTATTGATTACTTTTTTTTTTCATTCCAACTTTTCAGCACCAACATAGTTAGTAAATGTCACTCTGCTGATCTTCCACACGGTGCGACGTCATAGACGCCTAACATAACAATGACAATGCGCTGCCTTAGGCGTATAAACAATAGTTGGTTTGGTCTTTAATAAGAAAGTAAAATTTGTTTCATGGACTCTGGCTCTTGACCACTCTATTCAGTAATTTTGTTACTTACCCCCATTTATATTACAAAACTATTTTTTACTATTGAATTTTCATACTTGAGATGTTTTACTATTGATGAACATAATAATTAGGAAATTAAAGTAATCTCAGTGAATGCTGATTCTTTTCTATTGAAAAGTATATTTAAACCGGAAAAGTAATCTGACAATGAATGTCCAATTTTAACGTTAGAAAGCATATTTATAATGTAGATATTCCAACGAATATTTTTGTCATCACAAATATTTTCACTGGAAAAGTAATCTGACAACGAATCTGGAATTTTTACAACAAGAATATATATATACGGAAGATTCTTACATAAATATGAACATTTTACTATTCAAAAATATATTTATACTGGAAAAGCAATTTTACAACGAATGTGGAATTTTTACTATTTAAAGGTATATATAACTAGATAAGAAAAAGAAAGGAAATGGGGTAAATGTCAAGCAGACAACATCCCATATACAGGCTAAAACGACTTAAAACAAAGCATCTTGGAGTCACCGTACGGTCCTCAACACAGTGAGGAACCTCACACCATATAGCAAGCCCTAAATGGTCCCAAAAAGGTAAAAAAAATAATCAATGGAAACAAACCACATCCAATAACCAAAATATTAAGAATCTAAAATTTTATAAGAAGACAAGGACAGGCCAATGACCAACATATTCCTGACTTGGGACAGGTGCAAAAATTGCGATGGGGTTAAACTCGTTTTCTTGGATCCAAACACACAAAAAGACTCACAGTAAAAATCAAACTAGAAAAAAAGTCCAACTTATCAAGACGAGTACCCTTACAATGAAGTACATAAAACATGAAGACAATACACACGGGTACTGTCCGGACAAATGCTCGCAGTTATACTGACAGCTAGCTAAGGACATAATTTCCATTGACTATGATATCAGGCCTTCTTACACATGAAATTTCAATTGAAATATTTCTAAATAGATTTCGTACAACAACATCATCAATTATGAAAGAAGAACATGATATTGTGCAATGCCAAATACTGCCAATATGAAAAATTGTTTAAATTTAGTTATGGTGTAAAACATTTAGGAGATGATCAATATTTTTGCCAACAAAAACCAGAAGTAAAGATTTAACAACAATGCTGTATTTATATCCTTTATGAATAAGTTTGTTCAACGGATTAACAAGTTTGGAAGGATAATGTTTGAATTTATGCGCTTTTCATAGAAGATGTGAAATGCCCTGTTGTATAAGAGCCCTGCATGTAGAACCAAATTTTCTTAATAAGTCAATGTATCTATAATAAAATTTAGAGAATGTTTTATCAGTTTATGCTATCTAAACCTTTGATGCAGAAGTTTTTCAGTGAGACAAAGATTTCGGTCGTTGAAGTCAGAAACATGACATTATACTCTTGCATATCGAACAAGTTGGGAAATGTAAACCCTGTAAGAAGGGGCTAACGGAACATCGCCTTCGAGATGGGGAAAATTGACTATAGGGAAGGAGAAATCATCCCTTTTATCATATATGAGATCTTTTTTCTATGAAAAAGCATATTTATACTGTAAAAAAATCTGACAATGAATGTAGAATTTTTACTTTTGAAAAGCATATTTTTTATTTGAGAAGTTATCTGAAAATAAATTTGGAGTTTTATTATAAGCATATTTATACTGTGTATTCTGACAACGGATAGCATCCGTTTACTTTCAAACCTAAATGTATGTTTGTCTTGCCAAATAAAAATTTGAAAACATCAATTTGACAAATACCGTTATATTAGTTTCGGTTCAAAATAGTTTTTATCCTTTGGACAAAATATACTATTGGTCATAAATATGGAAAATTCTTATTTTCTGAGCCAAAATTTGATGTTTGGAAGCATTATGCACAAAAGTGTGCGGATGAAAGTATAATATTTTGCTTTATACATTGTATTCTTAATGTGAAATACGAAAGTCTCTGATTCTATGGATCTCTCAGACCACTCCTTCAACCCGTTCTGAAACCCAATTTTTGGTGGAAATGGGACATTTTTTAAAATAAATTATTGGGTGTACAATAATTCCCAAAAATGCAATTTTCGAAGCCCATCGTGCACAAGAATGATTTAAGTGATAGTTTCAGCGAGCGATTTTTTAAGGATAATTTAATTTTTTTAAACAAACAACTCTTAAACATCTCAGGTATTCTCAACAAAAAATACTCCATATTTATGACCAATAGTATATATAATTGAATACCAAAGTAACTGTAAATTTAGTTTCTGTAGGTTTCAATTCCGAAAACTCTTCAGAGCAGATCTAATAAAAAACTTTGGAAAACATTAACCGAAAGATATATAAAGCTAATAGAAAACAAATAATCTATAGCATCTAAATTGAAGCCAAAAATAAGCTAAGAGCAGTGATTTTCACGAGGGGTGCTCTTCAGCTTTGAACAAAATTTCTAAAATGTGCATTCAGTGATGAAATTTCTCTTTCACGATCCGTCCATAAAACTACAACAATTTTAATTTATAATCGACAAAAACAGTGCACAGATCCTGTCGATTGAAGAAAACTAGGAAAACATAATTTGAAATTGCAAATTACATCGATTTTACCATATACCACTTTAAAATATTCATGGATGCACTCTTGCAAAAGTGCAACGATTTTGAAAAAAAGTTAAATGCACGCATGCATAACAGCATGGTTAATTTCTTTTACCAGCTGAAATTGTTCATGAGCCAAATTCGACCTTAGATTTTGACAAAGATCGGGCGATATTTTTTATGTGGATTAAGAAAGAAATGAAATCGAAAACCTCTGCTCAGAATCATCTTGGACAGCAAGCATCATCCAATCTAAGGTCTTACCCTCGGGTGTTTGAGATTGAATTGTCCTGCATTTCCTGGTGTAGGATTTTTAATATCCATTATCGCTCAAGCGAGGTTTATTAGTTAAAATAGTACACTATTTTCGGTTTCCTTAAAGGCCCCATGGATAATTGAAGATATACAACGACCTCCACCTTCATTTTGACCCTTTCCCCATGATTGCCACATCTGTTTATTTCTGCAAAGGTATAATGCAAAAACCGTTTTAATATAAATTTCATTAACTTCTAATACTAATACTTGAAATGAATTATACTTTACTTCTTCAAGGATGTTTTATATCTCAGCAACGTTTGAATTTGATATGTTTAACTTAACAACCGACTTTTGCAATTCAAAGCATATACCCTTTTTGAACGAATATGAAAGAAAAAGGAAATTGGGTAAATGTCAAGGAGACAACGTCCCTTCTCCAAGTTAAAACAACCCACAACAAAACATCTAGGGGTCGTCGTACACACTTTTTGTACAAAATATAAAATCATAGTTATTAGTAATACAAGATCTAGTGGGAAAAAAAAATGATTATTAATATAATCTACTGTGATGACAATTGTACAATTGAAGTAATCGAAAAATTGCCAAAGGTCAAGCAAAAAGTATTGCAACATCTAAATCTATTTTCAATTGCCATTGCGGATTCAAAATAGAAAACATCCATTACGAGCAATCCGCTAAATAATCGCATTTTTGAAATCAAAATGATAAATTTGTTGAACAAATACCTAACCATACTAAAATTGATAAGGATAATGGGGTTGTGTTCTTATTATAGGAAGACGTGAAACTCAAAACAAAAGAAAGGTCTTTAGAATGCAAATGAAAATAAAAGAAAATGTGTCCATGCGACACGGATGCTCCTGCCATATAGATATATCAGCAAACAAGAAGTGGATTAGTGACAGACTTGAGAGGGGAGACACGTTACAACTCAACATACCAAAACTTTAGACCAAATATCAAATCATTCCTGCATACACAAGCTGAGAAATCCTTGACGAAAATTTCGGACGTACGTATGGACATACAGGTTAAAACTTAGTGCCCCCCTCGCCTAACGGCGGGGCATAAAAATGATATTGTTACTATATACATTATGTCAGAGAATATCCTTTGTAATTGCACAGTGAACTGAATCCTCATTGGTTAACAGAGGCATTATGATTGGTTAAGAGAAAAGGTCATTTATAAAGATGCACATGCTTTCACCAAAGAACAGATAAGTTCGTCGACGCCAGAGTCTCCTGTTGTTGATACTGGAAGGAAGGGCCACTTTCAACCCTTTAGTTTGAAATTTCCAACTCATGTAATTTTATATTTAATTCTGGAATTATTTCACTTTTTAGGATATTGAAAACTTAAATATAGATGTTTAAAATATATATAAAATAAGTGTTTTTGAAAAGTATACAAATTACAATTCTCACAAAATTGAGAGCCACGTGATTATTTTTGCCAGAAACAATGAAAAAAAAAAAGAAAATTATCATGTTTAATGTGCGTTTTACAGACTCAAATTCGGATTGATAATAAATAAAATACAAAAGATACCAAAATTCGCCCCAATTTTCTGGCAAAGCCTATATGAAAAACGTCCTTCTCTTATGTTAAAAATTGTGAATTAATGGCTGAAGTTCAGTCCGGTGGACAGCCATCAAAATTACAGCTATACAATAAATTGGCTACAAACATATTGCAAATAAGAGACGTTTTATATTTTTGACATATTTTCATGGCCCTCAATTATAAAACTTCCCGTCACTTGAATATTTCGCGTATTGCACAAGACACTTTCACTGTATTCCATAAAAATATTGATTCCCCTAATAAAGAAACTTCGGGTAAATTGTCTGGCAAGAAATGTCAAAACATATGACAAAAAGTGGCATTTTCTGTATTTGATATGGTATTGATTCACGCAAACATGTAACTTGGTGTAATATGACCTAAATATAAAAAAATAACATTTTCTGTATGTGGTATATAGTAGAAGCCCGCAATAAAATAACTTCCTGTAATTTGACTACAAAATGAACATTTCTGTATATCATAATATATTGATGTGCCTACTAACATGAAACTTCCTTTAATTTGACAATCAACATATACAAAAAAAAAGAAAAAAAAATAACAGGTAACACCTACAATGGCCGAAAATATAGCCACTTGCCACGAAGTAAATAGGAACTGCGCGAGAAAAAAAAAATAAATGAAAAACAAAAGACGAACGCAAACAACGATAAGTACTCGGGGCAGCCGGACTTGGTACCGGCACTAGCAAAAGCCAACGGTAGGGGTAAACCGGTTTATGATAACCAAAACCTCCCGTTTTCTCTATCCCGTTTCCCTATAGTATAATAAACATACGAATAAAACAAGTATGACCAAAAAAAAAAGCAATCTTCTGTATTTGATACAGTCAAGCCAGTAATCATTCAACTTCCTCCAACTTGACAATCAACATCTAACAACAGGGGAATTTTCTGTATTTGATATATGGATGCCTGCAATATTAAAACTTCGTATTATTTGACTAAACACATATTAAAAAGGGTCTTCTCTAATTTCTGTCCTGTTTTCATGTTTCCTGAGCAATTGCAGAAATATGTTTCTCCTCTCTAGAGAGAATGTTGTTCTCGGAAAATGATTGGATGAAATTCAATTATGACGTCAAATATGTTTGCCGTTTTCCAACTTTACCATTGTGATGTCATGAAAAAAGGCGACCATGCCTGATGACGTCACTTCCAAAGAACACATTTATTTCGGATCATCAGAAAAGGGGGGTCATGTTTTTGTCAAAAATCTCCTTGAAATAATTAGAGAAATAAAATCCACAACCGTATCTCGTGAGAAACGACATTTCTACACTCTCGATAGTTAAATTTACAAATATTTTAAACGCTCGGCAAGCCTCGCGTTTAAAATATTTGAAAATTCAACTATCTCTTGTGTAGAAATGTCGTTTCTCACTCGATGCGATTGTGGATTCTATATATTTCTCTTTCTTTGTTGTGATTTTGATGCCCATAATTTGACTTAAACATATTAGAAAAAGGCAATTTTCTGTTATTGGCATGATATCAATGCTGGCAATCGTTACCCTTCCTACAATTTGTCTTACAACATATGACGATGTTGAGGGTGATTTCGATGTTTCATACTATTCTGAAGACCCATTATAAAGTTCCATGTAATTTGAACAAAAACATACGACATAAAGGACACTTTCTGTGTTTCAATGATACTGATGCCTGCAATTCTAAGACTTCCTGTGATTTAATTCTTGAAAAGACATATTAAAAAACCCATTTTCTGTATTTGGTATGGTATCAATGACCGCAAACATAAAACTGTTATTTGACTAAAACATATGAAATAGGAACATTTTGTCTGTATTTGATGACCGCAATCACAGAACACATGAAATAAGAATATTTGTTGTATTTTATAAGATATGTTGTATTTTATAAGATATCGATACTCATAGTTGTCAAATGTCCTTTAAGAAATGGGGATTAAGAGACATTTTCTGTACTCTTTATGATACCGATGCTTGCAAACATGACAAACTTCATGTAAATTGACATAAAACATATGACAGAACAGACATTTTCTGCATTCGATACGGATTAGATGCCTACAATATCATAAACTTCATATAATTTGAGTAAAACATATGAAAAATGGATATCTTTAGTATATCATGTGAAATTGAAGTCCACAATCATAAAACTTCCTGTAATTTGACTGGTAGTATCTAACAGAAGGGTCATTTTCTTTATCTGATATGATAGTTAAGCCCGCTATCATAAAACTTCCTGTTATATGGCTAAAACAAATGAGACAAGGAATATTTTCTATATTCCATATAAATAAGTTTACAGAACTGGAGAATTGGGAAATAGTGAAATATTATTTAATGAATGCCATATTCTTCACATTAGGTTTTTCGTGTCTATTCATGACACTGAAAGCACATTATAGGTCAATACTTTGCACAATTTCATTACCAGATTTTGTAAAGTGTCATTTCATCAAATATTGTAATAATTTTCCATTTACTGAATTTTTGTTTGATATTTTAGATACGTGTGCATAAAAAAATCTATTTAATTTGAAGAACTACATTTAAAGAAGCACAAATTCGGGAAACGATAAGAACGGTTATAATACAGGAAAAAGAAGATACCTTTATATTTCTAGCACTCAAGGAAAAAAAATATGACATTCAGATATTGAATGAAATTTTGTAACATTCAATGATAAATTACATGAATTGGTAGCCGAAAGGGCAAAAGTCGCTGTACGAATATATGATGATAAAAAACTTTTCATGGCGGCATTCCTTGTCTAAAGACATTGAATTTTCTGAAGTATACTTCATCGAAGGTAATCTGCACCATGTATTTAACCATAATGTACTTCATCTCAAACCAATAACAATAATTTAAATATCCTAAGTAGCCATGTGTTCCAGGGTGCTTGAGATAGTGCAGGCCGTGTTGCCATAGATGTCACAACAGCAATAGGGTCCTGCAGAGGGAACTGCCAAAAATATGCCGATACAAATTTGCAGATCTAAGAATGTTTCATACGTTTTTGCACTTAAGAGACATAAGTTGTCGAATAACCATATTCACAAACTAAAATTTACAGTGACTTAGGGGTATTTTGTTATTCATATAAATATTTATAAAGTCCGATTTAAAAAAAAAAAACTAAGGATATAATTCATTGGACTGGTATAGAATGTAAGAGTTGTGACATATTTCAGACAACTATACATAAACGTATATAAAATTGTACAAGTTCTGCATTTCTTGCTCACTGAAATAAAAAGTTAAGACGCTGCATATAACATTCGTACTTTATTTATAAAGCTGCCAGTTGAAAAACGGGCAGGACAAGTCAGGGCAATCATTTCTTAAAGAAAAAACGGGCCAGAGTGATCATTGCTTAGAGAAGAACAGGTCAAAGTGGAAATGGCTCAGGGTAAAAAAGTCACAGAGACCTCGTCTAGAAGAGTTAGGATTCAATAACCATATGGGAAAAGGCAGTTGCGATTCTAGAGTAAACATGATAATAGAGCAGACTTAGAGCTATCTAGAGCAGACTTCATACCTGTTATAATTTATTAATTTCTAGACTGCCAGTTCGGTTCTCTTTTACTTTATAAGTTAAATTACAGGAGATGTTATGACTTCCTCAAAATGACTCGATTATATTCTGCTCACATCTATGTGTATGTATTAAAATTTTATATATTAATTAGGTATGTTGGGTTTCACGATTTTCAATATACAAAATTCAATAACAAATATAATTAGTTTTTTGAAAATATGTTTCATTTAACAAGATTTAATTTGAACAAACACCATCATGTTTTTGTACCCATGTATATTATCAATTATAACTAAATACGCCGCTAATTCTGTATCTTCCTTATCTGGGGTGAAATTCTCAAAAGATCCCTATCGGAAATTTTAGCAAAACATTATATGAACCAAAGAATCGTGGTACAAATCAGTTTTATCCATCAGGCTAACGGCCACTGGGTTGTAAGTACTACTGAATTTGACATAAGTTTGAAACAACCTGAATACGCAAGAATTTATTTCCGAGGATATTCAAGGTACATTGCTTGATGGTACAACTCGACTATACTGATAATATTTATATTATGCAGTGGTTAAACCACTCTATTATATCCATGGTATTGCCCGATGGCATTAGGAAAGAAATTCTTTATCTTATCCATATTCAAGTACTACATCTTGTCAAAGTTATCTTTATAGCTCTTAAAAGGTTACAATTATTTAGGAAAAGTATATCATTGTTAAAACTATTGCAAACTCGAGATTGCAAAAACAGATTTTTTAGTAAAATAATCACTGTCGTAGTATTGAAAATGTGTTTAATGAAAAAAAAAAAAAAAAAAAAAAAAAAAAAAAAAAAAAAAAAAACAATTGAATTAATTGAACAAATACAAATATATCTTCTTATATCTGTTTAAAAGTTTCATCTTTTATCTAAAAAATATGCAGAATCTTCACAGAAAAGGGCATACAAATTGTCATCATACATGTCAATGTTTTCTTTCTAAACGAATAACAGTTTGACATCAATGAATTTCAAGGTATAGAAAATGGCAAAGTATGTGGTCACAGATTTCAGTATAAAACAACTGTTTTACCAACAATAGATTTGTCCTTTCATTGTCTTAAGCGTTTGTACCATAAAAAAAGGAATACCTACAGCTCCCTTATAAGAGTAATACAGATAATTTTGAAAATATTAAGTACTTTTATACAAATAAGTTATAACATTTCTTTAACACTTCAAGCTACGCACTCAGAGTTACTAATACTACTTATAAGACTACATTGTAGTTTAAGATGAATTTATCAGAAAACTTGAATTGAACGTGTACATGTACTTTTACATATAGAAAATGCATTTTTCCTTTACAAGTATAGTAAGTGAGAACCGAACCATCAGTCCTAAACGATTAATCCAAGGACGATGGCAACATCCGAAAAAAAACCCCAAAAACAAAGAAACAAAGACATAATATACGTACGACACAGAAAATGAAAATGAAGACAAACACTGTACAAAGATGAATAACTTTAACCCGGACCATGAATAAATAAAAACCATGGATGAAATCAGGTGCAGAGGTCAAGAAAGCATACCCCGCCTCTTATAGGACACCTGTCGTATTGATCATGTCAACTCCGGTAGTAAAGTCAAATTCTGGTAGAGGAAAACAAACGTTAGCTGTAAAGAGATAGATATGTTGTCATCTGCGAAAAAAAGTATCATATTGCAGTCCACAATATTGTGATGTCGACCATAGAACATCTCTATTGATGACTGGGTAGCATACCATCGTTAAATAGCCTATTTGTAAGCAATCGAGCTCTATCAAGGTAGTCATTGTATCGACCATAAGCCCTTGGATAGCGAATCAGCTTGGAGATGTCAACGCCATATACTGGCGCTTTTGGAATGTATGCAACAAAGAAAACATAAGTTGACAATTGGAAAGTTAAGTCATTGCGTTTGTCATACAGACTATTAGTGTACCTCTGTAGTCAATTTCTTTCAAGATGAAGGTCAAGGAACGAGGCAAATGTGGAAGTATCTGTGGTACCCTTTACTTCGAGCTCTTTTGGATAGATACGATGAAGAAAATCACTAAAGCGAAGGTTTTTTAGTGATAAATATCATCTATATAACGGAAGCTGAAATTAAAGGACTCTTCATTTTGAAGAAGCCTTCCGATGAATGCAGCCTCATATGAGTGGAGAGACTTAACGAGGTGTATAGTTTGTTGAAAAAAAACTCATCGAAATTGGACAGATATATTGTCGATCAGAATCTCTATTTTAATCACATCTTCCTCTTTTATATATATATATATATTTGTGATTCTTATTCATGTTTAACAAAGGTTACTTGTTCTTTACTTATAACAATGTACTTTTATTTATCTTCGTTCGCCATTCTTACGGATGAAACTTCTATGAATTAAACCTTCCAGCCGAGATTTCAGTTGTTCATGAGGAATGGTAGTAAAAAGTGTGCAGAAGTCAAATATTTTGATGCAGTTACAGTGTGATAATGATCTCGATTTTAAGATGTCAAACATATCTTTAGAGTGTTTTAACATCCACATTTCATTAACGTCAAGCAGATCTTTGGAAAGTTTTAATGTCCACATTTTATTTACACCACTTCTTGAGAAGCTAAGTATCACAATATTTTTGAAAGCCCTCTTTTACGGCTTTCATGATTGAGGTTGAAAGCTTAGAGAGGTTTTAAAGAACATTTTGCAGATCCAGCATTGTTCCATTGCTTATTATAACCATGTATTTGTAGAGACTTTGTCTCATTTGCATTTACTCCATATCCCTTCATTGTTAATTTTAGACTGGATTTGTCTCTCCTGCAGTGTGGAGTCCGTAAAAAGATTCCCCGTGGGAGAGATGTATGCTCTTACCCTTCCAGTTATGGTGTACTTGTTCTTGAGAGAATCTCTCATATGGATACGCTATCACACTTTCATATTTTGGCTTTTTTTTATTTTTGTTATCTAAAATTGTTATTCTGACCACCCGTTTATTGTGCCCACATCTCATGATTTTATTTTGCCAAGTTTTCTTACAATTGGCTCGATGAATGCCCTGTGGTTGTTTGAATGTTGTGATAATCTTCTCTCGTCTTTTTGTCGGGCAGTGGATGACAGCGATTGTAAGAATACTTGGCCAGTTAAGTTTATGTTTGTTGACGATCCCGCATCCATGGATCATTAGGTAAAAAAACATGGATGTAGCGTTGCTCGACAATTAGCAATGAATTCCGCTCAAACCGGTGCTAGGGGCCGTCTTGAACTTGCTATGAGGTAGGGATAAAGCTCATTGTTGAAGGCCTCATGGTGACTTCAAAATGAAGAACAACAATAAAAGCGTTGTTCCATTGCTTATAATTACCATGTATTTGTAGAAACTTTGTCTAATTTGCATTTACTCCATATCCCTTCATTGTTAATTGCACAGTTGATTGTATGGGTATTTGTGTAATTTTGCTACCAAGTACAAGGTGGTGAGATGAGTGTCTTCATCTTCGGTTGAAATCCCAAAGGAAAGCAAAAGAAAAAAAAAAGAATAATGGTTCTGTAATATCCCCTCCTTAGACAGAGTAGGAGCTGTGTAGGTTGGATTGTCCTGGATATTACAAATGCCTAGTTCTTTCTTTAAACAATCAATGTAATAATTTTTACGACTGAAAATGATATTAGCAGGGCCTTATCTGTTGGAACAACGACACATTTTTCATGAATGGAAAATAAGTATCTGGCAACATCGGCATTTTTTAAATGGATGATTCTTAAGCTTTCATTGACTTTCGTAGCTGACTAATTTGTTTAAAGATCATGGACATCACAGCTATAATCAACCCTGAAAGAGAATCAAGATCTTCATTTTGTTCACGTTAAATCCATTTTCTGGCGAAGTTCTCTATAGCATTCATAAGGAGTTCAAAATTTTGCTCCCAGTCAATGGATTGTCGTTCAAGGAATTTAAGTCCCTCTGCAAGAATTAGATAGAGACGCGTTTTCGAGAATTGTCAAGCCTCCCGTAATGACATGACCACATGGACTATATCAGTACAGTAAATTTAAACATGAACAATCGGATGGTTTAGACTTGAGGTCGTCGGTGTTAAGGCTTTGAAATATTGGTGAAATTTTTAGATGCTATCGGTGAACATAGGTATATGGGATGATCGGAACTGATGTGTGATGTAGTATATTTACAGGATTATTTGCAGACTTAAGGTAGATAGACACTGTTGCGCTGTGCAATTCAATCGCGCATGTAAAAAATAAAGAGTCGGATACGGGTTAAGTTTGATATTCAGGCCGGATTAGCGATTTTACACCCTTTCCTTTGTGACGTCATATTTTGCCCACTTTGCTGCGAAAAACTCCATTTTCTCTTAAACAACATTAAATCCGAACAATTAGTAAGATATCAGTGTTAAAAGCATGATGACATATGCATATTTGTTGTTATTAATAATTCATATCATAAACTATCCATTTAAAAAAATATAAAATTCTAATGGATAAAAAATTCTTTTTAAGCTGAAAGATGCCTTAATTTCCATATTTTCCCCGTGCATTCATTGTAAATTAAGGTGAAAAATGGCTAAAAAAGAACAAATCACCGTAGTTACTGTGAATTTATTTTCTGCATATGCGCATATCGGTGCAAATTAAATTTAACAAGATTACTACGCGTAGCTATGTCCCCCGCCGCCGCAGTAAAGTCGATAAAGTCCCATAACTCATGCAAAATTTTGCGAATCAAAATGGTGGACGGATATGATCAATTGCATTAGGTTGCAAACAGCCAAGCAAAATTTATGCAAAATCCCTTAATTGGATTTTGAGGAGTTGTGTCCACAAAGTCTTCCTATGTTGTAGTATGCATAAAGTCGATAAAGTCCCATAACTCCCGTAAAATTTGTCCAATCAAAATGGCAGCATAATATGATCAAGTACCTATGGTGGCAAATGTTCACACAAAATTTCAGCATAATCCGTTCAGTGGTTTCAGGAGTTGTACCTTCAAAGTGTTCCTAAGCTGTAGCATGCGTTAAGTCGATAAAGTCCCATAACTCCTGTAAAATTTGACGAATCAAAATGGCTATGCGATATGATCTTGTATATAAGTTGACTAACAATGAATTCAGACTAGCAGTTTCTGAGGAGTTGCTTCCACAAGATTTGCCATTGGATAACAATGTGGAAATAATCAAAGTCCCATAACTCCAACAAAATTTTAGAACTCAAAATGGCGATGCGATATGATCTAGTACTATTAGTGACTAACAATCCTGTAAAATTTGAATGATTTCTGGCCAGCGGTTTCTGAGGAGTTGCGTCCACAATATTTGCCATTGTATAACAATGTGGAAATAATCAATCCCATAACTCCCACAAAATTTGACGAATAAAAATCGCGATGCAATATGATCTAGAACTAATGGTGACTAACAATTCTGTAAAATATAAATAAATTCTGGCCAGCGGTTTCTGAGGAGTTGCGTCCACAAGATTTGCCATTGTATAACAATGTTGAAACAAGATCTCCAGTTGTATAGTATTGCTAAAAATGGTCAAAGTCCCATAACTCCTAAAAAAATTGACGAATCAAAATGGCGGTGTGATATGATCTAGTACAAATAGTGACTAACAATCCTACAAAATTTGAACAAAATCCAATACACCGTTTCAAAGGAGTTGCGTCCACAAGATCTCCAGTTGTATAGTATTGCTAAAAATGGTCAAAGTCCCATAACTCCTAAAAAAATTGACGAATCAAAATGGCGGTGCGATATGATCTAGTACATATTAGTGACTAACAATCCTACAAAATTTGAACAAAATCCAATGCACGGTTTCCGAGGAGGTGCGTCTACAAGATCTCCATTTGTATAGTATTGCTAAAAATCGTCAAAGTCCCATAACTCCTATAAAAATTGACGAATCAAAATGGCGGTGCGATATGATCTAGGACATATAGTGACTAACAATCCTACAAAATTTAAACAAAATCCAATACACGGTTTCCGAGGAGTTGCGTCCACAAGATCTCCAGTTGTATAATATTGCTTAAAATGGTCAAAGTCCCATAACTCCTATAAAAATTGACGAATCAAAATGGCGGTGCGATATGATCTAGTACATATAGTGACTAACAATCCTACAAAATTAGGACATAATCCAATACACGGTTTCCGAGGAGTTGCGTCCACAAGAAAGTGTGACAGACAGACGGACGGACGGACGGACGGACACACGGACGCAGACCATTACTATGTCCCACCGTCGCGGTGCGGCGGGGGACAAAAAAAGAGCAAACTTTAGCATGGTGATCCATACTTTTTAATACAGAATACAGGTTCATAGAATCGGCTCTTCAATTGTCCCGACAATGGATATGGATATGACTATCACTATATATCTACCATAATTTGTAGGAACGATCGGTGTTCTGCTACATTTGCATATTTTAACAGGGTGGAATAACCTAGGTAGAATAACTCCATCTAACTTGTATAAAGTTATAACAAAACACCGAAGTTACTGTAAATTTAGTTTCTGCATATGGCCATTTCGACACTTAATGAGGATTCTTTATACAAAGAATTCAATTTGGTAAGTGGTAAAGAGTACAGTTTTGTGCGAATTTGGTGCAATCTTAAGGGTTTACAAACGAAAGGAAGTCGACCCTGTATATTCGCATCATGAAGTGTTGATGGTGTATAACGGCGATTGCCATGACAATCGTTTTAGTCTAGGATTACTGTCAAAAATGCGCATCACATTTTTAGCATTACATCTAGGCCTAGACATATTACCTATCCTGTCAATTTTGTTGTTGCAACCATACGGTATCGCAGTTCCTAATTAACGTATTTTATATTTTTGTCTATAAAGGGGTGTACTTAGGTTTTCTTCGTTATATCAAAAACTTATGATGTAATATTTAATCATTTACCGCTTTTAATAAAATACAGACATATTCCGACCACACACTTGGTTTTATCACTCTCATTCTGTAAATAACAAGCCAAAAATTACAACGGCATCAACATCTTTGTTCCATAGTTAATAACGTTAATTGTCATAAAAAGATATATATGATAAAAACTTACGAGATGACACTTTCATGGCCTTTTCTGCTGAGAATCTTCTTATTTTTTAGATGAAAGATTATAGTGGTATATTATTATGTAACAGTAATTGACATCATGTTTTGAATTGGAACGGTTTGCCAGATCTTATTCCTAGACTTAGTAGCATTACTGATTCGTAGCAAGAACAGACATCAGATTTTCGGGTCATGGAATCTTGACTGTCTGAGTACCAGTTAACCGTTGTAAATATCGCCGTTTTAGACTTAGTTAAAACAAAAAAATATAATTTAACAAATCTCTGGAGAAAAGAATTTTATTTCCATATTATTTGACGTGTACTCTGTTTTAAAGTTATGTTTGGGAAATATACCTCGATCTCAGTAAATATAAGGACGGCAAAACACTCTTTTCAAAAATAACCAAAGCAAATTAGTTTTTCCATAAAAATGTTTTGTCATGATATTCTTTCCAAGAAGTTTATCTGTTGTGCTTTACAAATATCTTGACGTTTTGCATAAATAAGATATTAAAAGTAAGATTTTGAGTCTGTGTATTAAACTAACAATTTAAAAATCCTCTTTCTTTTTAAAATTAACTTAATGAAATCTTTCGAAGGAGTTTTGGTGTTTTGAAATAAAATATTTATTAATTTATAGCATAAAATAAGTATTAAAATATTTTTTTAATCAGCGGTTAAAACTCGGTGTTTGAAAATGATCAAACTATTCAGTGTTTTGAAAATTTTTCTTCAAAATATCAATAGGAATAATTCTTTGAATTATAGCATTAAAAAGGGATTAAAGATAGTTTTTTTTTATATCCTTTTTATGCTTAAATGTATGAAATTTGAATTTTGCAAAATATAACACTCATTTGAAAGGAAATTGTAAAGTACAATTTTCAAAAGTCTGAATTGTTTTTGTACTTTTTAAAGACTGGGTTGAAACCGTTGACTAAGAAATTTACATTTCATATCTATTTATGCTACATTTCTTGTTTTTTTTTAATTTTGAAACATATGAAAATCATTCGTAAGCATATTGTGAAGTAAAATTTTGAAAAAAAACTTAATTATGTTTGTCAATTTTTAAGGCTGAGTTTAAACCACTGACTAAGAAATGTACTTTTAATACCCAATTTTTGCTTAATTTCATTATTTTTAAAAAGTTTGCAGCATATCAAACTCCTGCGAAAGGATATCATGAAGTAAAAATTTCAAAAGAACGGGTGAATTTTAAAAATACGTTTGACCATAGACTTAAAATCTTACATTTGATACCTAATTTATGATAAAATGTATGAAATTTGCATATTGCAACAAATAAAACTCATTCTAAATGACAATATAGAGTAAAATTTTCAAACACTTAATTGTTTTTGTCATTTTTTTAAACTGATTTTAAGTCGCGAACTGAAAAATTTACTTTTCATCCCTTTTTAATGCAAAAATTCATAAAACTTATATCTTAAAACTTCTACGAATGGATATTATGAAGTAAAATTTAAAAACACTTAATCTTTTTTGGTAATTTTGAAGACCAAGTTTTAACCACTGATTGAAAAAATCACTTTTAATACCTATTTTATGCTAAATATTCATGAACATTTTATTTTGAAACATATCAAACTCCTTCGAAAGGATTTCATGAAGTAAAATTTTCAAAAGAAAGGGTGATTTGTAAGACTAAGTTTATTCTACATACTAAATATCTTTTAATACCCTATTTATGCAAAAACTAAGGACATTTGTAAAGCACAACATATAAACTCCTTGGAAAGATTATTATGACATAACATTTTCATAAAAAACGGATTTACTTTAGTTATTTTCGAAAAGTGAGTAAATGCATTTCTTATATTTACTGTAATCGAGGTATATTTCTCAAACATAATTTAAGGACACAGTATACGTCAAATTATATGAAAATAAAAATGTTTTCTCTAGAGATTTCTTAAATCAAATATTTTTTAAAGTAAGTCTAAAACGGCTATATTCACAACTGAAAAACTGGCACTTAGACAGACGAGATCGAACCCCCCATGACCAGCGAATCTGTCTATTCGCAATCAAAAGTGTCACAAGCACAACTCTATTTGATTGTTGACTTATAATTTTAAAAGACATATCAAAAAATAAAAGTAATGAAAGTTGAATAATAATAATAAAAAAGAGAAGTACAAGTGAAAAACAGAAAAAAATTTGATTGGTTTAATGTTTCCGTTTCTGTTTATATTAGCTTTACATATGAAATGGCGAATTCAGTTTCTCGTTTTCATTGTCTAAATAAATAGTATTTTTGGTTTAAAGTAAGTGAGAATCGAACCGTCTGTCTAAAACGAAAGATCCAAGGACAATGAAAACATCGGAAAAACAAAGACATAACATGAACACAGCACAGAATAGAAAAATGAAGACACACACATTTACAAAAATGAACAACACAGGCCAAAGAAAAACCATGGGTGAGTACAGTTAGCATCTCCTGCTTCTTATAGGACACCTTCCGTGTTGTATATGTCAACTTCGGTAGAGGAAAACAAGCCTGACTGGCAGAGAGAAAGATCTCTTGTCATCAGGGAAACAGATATCCATGAGCGGTCCACAAGATTGTGATGTCGATCGTCAAACTTCTGTAGTGATGACTTCGAGTTATAGGTAACAAACAACGGCAGTAGAATACCGAAGGAACCAGGGAAGCGATGACTACAAAAATCGAAGTCCAAAGACATGGCAAAAACGGTAACAGATAAAAACAAAGACAAAACAAGGACGTGAGACAGCTACAATGCACGGAAATAAAAAGATAACATTAAGAACTAAGGCACTCATAGTGTGAACTCCCATGAAAACCGGGAGTGACATCAGGTGCTCCGGAAGGGTAAGCATGTCCTGCTCCGCTAGCGGCATCCGTCACACTATCAGTGAGTCAATCCAGGGTTGAGTCAAATCCGATTATGTCAAATCCGTGAAGACGTGACATACTCTTGCTTAAGTGGCTATTTTTAAGCAACCGAGCACTATCAAGGTAGTCACTGTTTTTAATGTAAAACTCGAATTTCCGATACCGATCAGAAACTAGGGATTTTCGTACAAATCTTGTTTCCATCCAATTTCGATCGGAGACTGTAGTTTTCGTGTGAAATACAAGGTTTACCACGAAATACTATGTATACCGATCGGAAACCCCTAGTCTCCGTGTGGTAAACCTGTTATTTGGCACGAATACCCTAGTTTTCGTTCAAAATACTAGGTACCCGCATTTTTGTGTGACTGTTTTTTTTCAGCAATTACAAAAGTTTTGTTGTTGCTATCTTTTATGTATTTTGGTTCTTTTTTTTGCATGGACTATAAAGGTAAAAAGGAATTCAGCAAGGGAACCAGTTTGTTTATCTGTGTACCCAAGGTGGTAAAGTAAGGACTGGCTGTGCTGATGATAATATGTAATTAACCAAGTCTTTTACATTTTCATGTCATTTACTCTTTGTAGTCCTTCAATAAATAATTAAAAAATGTTTAGCACTACACAGTAATTTTTGGCGATTTTTTTTTTAAAAAAGATGGATTTTTTCCCATACTATGCAGACATTGTGAACTTTAAAGGGGGTATCCCCACTCTTCTATAAATAGCTCAAAAGGAAGGCGGTCATGCATATATAAACTTTTTATTTTTAGAAGTGCCAATAAAAGTTCCTGAGCAGCAAGAATAGTTTTGGATCTGATCATTGTTAGAAAGTACTATAAATCTGAAATATATTAGCTTTGTGGGCAATGGGAAATGAATTCCTTGCTTGTTCCTATAGCTAAAATATTATTTTCCCTCAAGTTTGGTTTTAGAAGAATATTGCTACATTCAAATGATTGATATGATACTTGGTATTGATTTCTGACATAAGATTGAAAGTAAAATCTAGCAAACCAGTATGGAAATATTGCTGAGTCAGCAGGTTTGATTTTTTAAGGATTTTTTTTAGAAATACCATTTAGTTTCCAATGCCAGACATAGTGAAATATTGTTATAGATATTTTATTGGTACCAACATGTTCTTGTGTGCTCATTTAAACTTTTCACAGTGATTTGGCAATCTATTTGGACTGAGATTTGATTTGCGACAAATCAAAAATGGGAAAATTTGTTCGAAACTTGGTGTGAATAATCAATATTTAATTTTTGGTAAAATCTTCCTTTCCCTTTCTCATACTTTGATATATTTTGAAATAAAATGTTAAATACAATGTCTCCTCCTGGTTTTATTGTACAAATTGGATGCAACTTGACAATTCACTTCATTATTTTCCTAAAAATGGTTGAAATTTCACCATTATTTAAGAATAGTGTGAGTTTATAATAGACCTTTACTTCACCATTTCCTGTAAAATGGAGTCTTAATGTGCCATTTTAGATAAGCTGATACTCAATTGAACCAATATTTAAGGAAAATACATTTAATCATAATCTTAGGACTTTGCAGAATGGATTCAACCATTGTAGGGGTGTGTACAAAGCCATGTATGGCTAATTTGTTCTTGGTTAACCAAATAAAACTACACCATGTGGATATAATTGTGTGATTTAAAATAAGAAGTGAGTGCAAATGGGCCATCAAATATACCATTTAAATGATCAAGAATACAAATTTGAACTTCTGGTCCTAGTTAAGGCATGCTGTAAAAGATAGACTGGTCATTGGTCATAAATGAGAAAAATCCGTCTAAAAATTAGGTATAGACTGAAATAGAAGCAAGTAATCACTGAAACCTTCTGTACTACATTTGTTGCACGGTTTTGCATTAGATTAATTGAAAATAAAACAATACCACCATAAAAATATAACTTCGAGTCATAATATGGCATGTTCAAAATAAGAGATTGAAAATGGTTAATTTTATCATTTAGGGTAGGCATGTAAAAACCAAGATAAGGTCAAGGTCAAAAGGTCAATATGCAAATTCTTTATTCACTTAATCTAAGCTGTGACCTATCTTGTCCCACAAGGTGTATTGGACTGGTTCTCTTCACTATTGAAGTGAGTATAGGTAAAAAGGAAGGAATTCAGTAAGGGAACCAGTTTGTTTATCTGTGTACCCAAGGAATTGAATGATAGGTAAAGTCAGGATTGGCTGTGCTGTATGATAAGATGGAAATTAACCAAGTCTTTCACATTTTCATGTCATTTACTCTGTGTAGTCCTTCAATAAATAATTAAAAAATGTTTAGCACTACACAGTTATTTTTGGCGATTTTTAAAAAAAAAAGATGGATTTTTTTCCCATTCTATGCAGACATTGTGAACTTTAAAGGGGGTATCCCCACTCTTCTATAAATAGCTCAAAAGGAAGGCGGTCATGCATATATAAACTTTTTCATTTTTAGAAGTGCCAACAAAAGTTTCTGAGCAGCAAGAATAGTTTTGGATCTGATCATTGTTAGAAAGTACTATAAATCTGAAATATATTAGCATTGTGGGCAATGACAAATGAACTCCTTCCTTGTTCCCTAAAGTCCAGGCATTATAATATTAGCGAGATTCATCCTGAACCGCTGTAGAATTATTGATTGCGCATGAATGCAAAGAAATCCTTTTTTACTACACAAAATTGGGAATGCACTATCGAGTGGATATTTATCACTTTTTTTTTTCTATTTACGTTTTCATATTATCTACTGGGTCAGATAATTTTATAGGTGTACAATCTTATTGTTACACTCTGCACAATCATATTAATTAATGTGTCATGGCTGAAGCTTTAACAACATCAATAAAAGATAAAAATAGCTTCTAGTGGGTCAGATAATTTTCAATGATCGGCAAAGTCTGCAAACGTGTTGGGGCGACGTGGGATAATACACAGAAAGTTAGAAACGTCTGAACATAAAAAATTATCATGGTTTTGTCCAACAAAACTTAAAAACGTAAATAGATGATTTTTTTTTTCGCGTACATTTCGTTATTTGTTCAATTAAATGTGTATTAAACTCTTCATTATATGTTAAGTGTAAAAACGAATATAATTTATTATCTTTCGGTGCCTTTATGTATAAAACCTTGAAGTTGCACCGACAAATCTTGTAAAGTTACGTAACTGTTGAATAATAAAAATAAGAATAAAGGTACAATGTACTTTTGATAACAGTCAGTTTAACACGGCGAAATTAACTAGGTTTTATATAAATTTGACTTGTGTATATATTATATATTTACCAATAAAAAATATTTGAAGGATGATAGTCGTTTAGTTTTGCAAATCCTCTTTTGTATCCTTTATATTTGTAGAACGCTGAAGTTTGATTTCAAAGAAATTAATTATAATTGTTTTGCCGATCGCATAGAGTTTTTGATGAAAATAATATGAAAAATATTAATATATCATATCATATCACTTTATTACTTTATATGGGATGTTTAGGATCCACCCGCCCGCTTTTTGAACATGGATCGTGTTTCTGACCTGAGCTTAAAATTTAGTTAATTGATCCAATATCCACTTACCTGCTATGCTATTTTGGCAGGGATCGTGTTTTTGACCTAAGAATAATATCAGGTTTTGGTTGTTTTAAATTAGTAATCCAGTCCAGCTATTGTTTTTTTTTAAAGAAAGCAACTTGTAGTATGTATACACATTAATGTATATACAAACTACTTTATATTGAAGTTAGTAGTAACTGACTTACTTAGGTCTGTAGTTCAGCACAGATTTTAATAAATCATGAATATAAAATGAATTCGTTTGTAACTATATGTCACAGTACATTAATCAAACAATGTGAATAAATGCGATCGGTGTATGTTAGCACATGTATATTCTCAAAGTTTTCGTTTCCCATTATTGTCTCTTACAACTTAAAAACGAATTCCCCATAATGTTTTGAATTAATACCGGTAATTTTTTCATTCACAAATGACTACATAAAACAGTTTTATCTGTTGTGATAGTTGTTTGATAACCTAGATTTGTCTATTTACAAGGTCAGTAAACTCTACTCCCGCTTTATATATTGTCATACGAAATCACCAATTACTTTATGGTATGTCATTGGGAGAGAATATTATTGTTGTTTTAATCTTAAAATGAGTTCCATGCATCACAGATAGTCCAAGACGGTCCAATCAACTGCTTCTTGTAGGTAGAACTTAAGGGCATCCTGTGTTAGCAACATGATATAATACCGTATTTCAAAAATAGCCTTTAGCTTAACAACGACAGTAGAATACCGAAAGGACAAAAATTACATAAAATTAATGTCCAGAGACAAGGCAAAAGTAAGAAAGAAGGGCAATGCCTACGACCAAAGTTTATAGAAATGGAACCCAGCTTGCGCAGTACAATCTCTTGACTTATAGTGGAGGTCTCTTACAGATAATTTTCAAGTTGTTGTCCCTTGGGGGGGGGGTACTCGAAAATTTTTTGGCGGGGGTGTTCGGATACTGGTCCTGAACCCCGACCCCTTCGTAGACTACTTTTACATGAATTTACAACCCCATTGTAGACTTCTAATGTAAATTCGCAACCCCATTGTAGACCAAGATGCCAATATTAAGCACCCTTTTGAATGTCAAATTTTCTAATTTCACAACTTAAATAAAAAAAAACGCAGTTAATGAAAATTTTGCAAGATGATATTAACATCAAGTATTATCTGTCAATTAATATGAATGCAAAAGACTACACACAGAGATTCCTGATAATTAACTATCAGATAAGCTGTGAAATAAGAGGTCACTGATGTAATGCAATAAAGATGTTGACCTGTCAGGATTAAGACCCAATTGAAACCCATGATAGAATGTTCTTAGTTAATTATAACCCCATTAGAGACTGGATTTTGTAGACCCCTTCAGAGGACAAAATCAAATGACCTACCCCATCTTAGACAAAAATCTGAAAAAAGCACCCCCGTTTGTCAGAACCTCCCCACCACCCAATATTTAGTGAGTGACCCCCCGGGTGTTGTCATTCTATTCCATCCTATATACACCTTCAAAATACCCTGCATAGTAAACTGCATAGTAAACATATACATGTACATTTGTTATTTTTCTTTGTCTTAATTGAGTCAAACATTGATCAAACGCTGATTGGTGATTTTTTGGGGGTTATAAATGGGATTTGTCTGACCTTTGATATATCTATCAGCCAAAAGAAACATTGCATTATGTTTGCATCGGAGAGAAGTAAATGAACGTATCAGGATAAGTACATGTCCAAACTAGTATTAAAAAAAGCAAAAAAAAAAACCCAAAAAAAACCAAACAAACAAACAAAAAATAAACAAAAAAAAACCCTAAAAAAAAAAAAAAAAAAAAAAAAACAAAGTAAAATGGGTACTTACCCATATTCCAACTGCCAATACCACTGAGAAATACAAACCAACAACAACATAATCTCCGGCTTCTAGGGACTCTACCATTCTGATATTTTTTCACGATATCACGTCAATAGATTATTCAAGATTAATAAAAGAAACTAAGCAAAGATGTTTGACGGAGATTCAAAAATGATGTATTTTATACTGTGATAAAAGATATTTAAATGTTTGATAAATTTTTAATCACTAGGCTAAGAAGATGCGCAGTAGAAAAGTTGTCAAAATTCTTGGCAATCATTTACAAACAATAGATTCTAGTACAATTACGTTTCATGAATAGGTGATACGAAAATACCCGAATATGCTTGGAAAACATTTAGTGATTAAAATATTAAGCTAATTGCTTTTTTCCATTAACCCTTGAAGACCTTGCATGGTTGTGGTAATACAAATTAGAAAATATCGTCAAAACACTTACAATATTTATTTCAGTAAGTTTTATGATTGTTTCCGCTTGTCATTGGGTATCTCTAATTACTTCGATAAATTATAAATATCCAAAAGAATTAAAAAAAATTCTGCAGACATTTCAGTCCCATTGCACCATTATTATGATTTCAACATCTTTGACATAATACTACCGGCAGTGATAATTGAGTTGTCTTTTAAATATACATTCGATATAGGAAACAAAACAGTGTTTTATAAACTTTTATAGCGGGAAACATAGCAAAAAAAAAAAAAAAAAAAAACTTGCACGGAGCGCAAAATTTTTTACAAATTTTACGATATTTTTTCTATAATTGCCAGATCGATGAAGGATTTCATTCCACCAAGAGCTTATGTCTCTGGAAAGGCAAAGATGTTTCTAGTACGTAGGTATATATTCTTTATCACGTTTTAACCCCTACTTTAGCGGGCGGTATATATTGATCATAGTGTCTGTTCGTCCGTTCGTTTTCCGTCGCCAAAAAGGGTACACTCTTAGTAGCGACAAATCTTCCTAGACCACTGGATCACTTGATTAATATCTGTGCTGAACTACAGACCTAAGGGACCGGCCATTCAACTTGAAAGGAGGGGCTATGGTTTTTTTTTCTAAAAAAATATTTTGAAGCTGATTTTATGTGAAAAAAATATTTTGGCTGCCAAAATGATGAAAAAAAATTATGAAGGAGCCTTTCTGTCGAAAAAAGTAATGTTAATTTTGAAAAAAAATAATATTTTGTTGATATGCGTGAAAAAAATAAATTAAGTTTTTCGTGCGAAGCGCGCGAAAAAAATTTTCTGTCCAAAGAAAAAAACTATACCCCCCTCTTTCGTTCAATTGTAGAAACTTTTCATAAGTTTTCTTATTAACTACTGATCAATGTCACTTGTAATTTGGATGCGAGTTTCAAATGGTGTCCTTTACTGCAAGTTGATAATTACGGTTTGCGGGACATTTACTTCCTGTTTACCGACTTTGTATGCGAGTTTAAAACAATGTCTCATAGTGCAGGTAGAGAACTCAGGTTTACCGACTACTGGAAACTTTTCGTAACATTATCTACAAATCTTTGATACATAATGCAATTGTGCACTGTGAACTGTTTTTTTTTAAAAATTATTTTAGAGACAAGCTACTGGGGGAATTTGGGTATCAGTTTGTGGCACATTAGGCCACAGTACAACTGATTGTATTTACTTGCATGGAAAAACAAAATACCGAAGTTACTTTGAATTTAATTTCTGCATATGCCCATTTCGACAACTTATGTCCGTTCAGTGCAGATTAAATCAAGACAGTTGGAAATCTATGAATTTATGAAAAATATTGAAGAACCTTCACTGAAAATATCTATCTTTTCGAATAGCATATTGTTTATTTGCTTCTCAATGGAATAGTTCTGTATATATGTAAAAATTGTAGTTACGTAAAAAAAAAAAAAAAAAAAAAAAAAAAAAAAAAAAAAAAAAAAAAAAAAAAAAAAAAAACCTATTCTATTAAAAATGTACAATTCCATACTTTATTTTCACTGCAATGTTAATAAAAATAACTTTTTGTTTTATACCATAAATTTGTGTTTTCCTAGTCTTATGTCTATGTATATGCTCAGATGGAAATTAAATAAAAAATAAGTTACTGTGAATTAAGTTTCTGCATATGCGCATTTCGACAACTTATGTCTTTTCAGTGCAGATTAAATCAAAATATTTGGGAATCCATAAACCGAAATATATGTAAAGAATGAAAAAGAACAAATTACCAACAGGATCTAAAAAGGATTGCCAAAATTAGCTAAGGATAGAGCGGTGCAAGAGGGAGGTACTTAGGTTTTAACAACAATGTTTCATAAATTCAGATATTGCAAGTTTTCAAATAGAACCAGGTTTCGGGCCAGCACCGAAGTATTGTTGGAATAAACGTTGGGACTTTTTTTTACGTTTTTATGTCAAGAGCTCTCGAGGGAAGTCAAAAATATAGTGTAATAAATATCTTTTCACTGTTTACGACCTTTCAATAGGAATTGCTTTTGCGTTGGACAAGGACAATACTACATTTAAAGGAAAGGTTTGGCCCGCCATAAAACCGGTTTAACATACTATTTCTTTTTAAATGTCTATAACAAGTCAGGAACATTGCGTTTGTCATTTTGCTGGTGATTTCCAGCTGCTTTATCTTTGTCCATTGGATTTCGGTTATTGGCGATTCTGTTCAGTAATTTTGTTACTACCTTTATTCACATGAGCTGTAAAAAGAAGGTAATATTCAAATCTGAAAATTTAATAATGAATAAAGTTCAAAATCTTTTAATACTTTTTGATTTTCGTTCTAAATAGAGTTAGTTTTAAACCAAACAAATACAACACCTGTTGTCATAAAGTATATTCTACAGCAGTATTGCTGCTTAATTATGCAGCATTTCTTCCTTATTTGAGCAGAATTGACATATATGACCACTGCTTCACTAACTTTGAAACTAATCATGTCCACTTTCGTACTCAGCGTTATGCTTGTTCAATCTTTTGTCCTCATGTTTGCCATTCTCTGTGAGTTTTAAAAGAGTTTGTCGGTTTTCTGTAATATAACAACAACTACATTTTTTTTCTAATTCAACATACAGAATTGAACGTGATAAAT
>MJUU01065391.1:30674-42243 GCA_002080025.1 Modiolus philippinarum | reverse complement strand
GATAAATCAACATGTCAAAGCTTTACACTCTGAATTCACTTGCAAATTACTAAACTTACGCAATTGATGTCATTTGGCTACTATATTATACGACACAGGAATATTTGCAACAATCTTTATGTAAAATTCATAGTCATTCAAGGCATTGTCTAGAAAAGAAACTATTTATCGGTAAATAGTTCAAGGACTACTAAATTGCCAGTTTATAAATAGCATTGCAATGACCTATCCCGATCTTTTCAGTGATGACGTACATTGGTCAATGGACTTACCGGCGAACACTCTTTGACCCATTTTTTTAAATAACGTTTTGTCATGTGCTTTTCTTTTCCAAGATAGTGGTCATTTAGTTAGTAGTCTACCTGTATTGGGTTTTATTCGCATGTTTATTATACTATAGGGAAACGAGATAGAGAAAGGGGAGGTTTGGGTACCCATAAACCGGTTTAATTGATGAAGGGAAGATAACAGGAAACACTTACAATGACCGAACATTACAATCACATGTCACAATCAACCAGGGAACTGCACAAGAAAAACAATAAAATGACAAAAGACGAACATAGATAATGATAGGAACTCGGGATAGCCGGACTTGGTACCGGCACAGGCAACAGCCAGCGGTAGGGTTAAACCGGTTAATTGGTACCCAAACCTCCCCTTTCTCTATCCCGTTTCCCTATAGTATAATAAACATACAATTATTACCCAATATAGGTAGACCACTAACTCTAATACCACAAAAGGAAAGAATATACAAAACGTAATTTAGAAAGATGGGTGGAAGAGTGCTCGCCGCTAAACTGCCGGCTAGCTCAAGGAGCCTAGTCTGCTGGTAAAACTGGTAACCCTACCACTGGCTTTTGCTAGTGCCGGTACCAAGTCCGGCTATCCCGAGTTCCTATCGTTATTTGTCTTTTCTAGTGCAGTTCGCTTTTAAATTGTGGCATGCGATTGTAGTTCCCAGCCATTGTAGGTGTTTACTATTATCCTGTTTTTGTAATTGGCAGTTCATCATGAGTAACGTTTTAATTGCGTCGTGTATAAGTGATTTTCTGTATTGTGAAACTTACGCGATTCGATATACAAATATAATAAATATTTTACGAATGGATATGGAGTAAATTAACATGAGACCATAACACATATGTTAACTTCAACTGTTATAATTTTAATGAGCTGTATGGCCATTTCGGAAATTAATTCCTTATCAGCAGCACTAGAACCCAAACTCAGGAAATCAATAATTTAAAAAAAATGCTTAAAATGCATAAAACCAAACGGAATCCGAATAATTAGTAATATCAAATATAGCTAAGGACAAAACTACGATGGAGAGAGTTAAACCTTAGGTTTTAGAATTTACATAAAAGGTAATAGTAATTGAACAAAGTGTGCATATGAGATATTATCTCATGCACAAGTGCACCATATCTAAGGAAAAAAAATACTGACTATTCCAGCAATAGCAAATTTATGGTTCCCCTCGACACCCCTTTCCCGACGCAAACGTTGAACCATAAAATTGCTTTTGTTCTCATAGCCAGTAAATAATTGAAAAAAATATATCTAGGATTTTCTATATTAACGGGATGATGCATGCATAACAGAAAACGCTTTCGTTTTCAACGCACTTGGTCTCACTTTTTATGGCGTTCATGTGAATATGTCCCGGCCATTTCGTGTACTTTTCCTTCATTTCGGTTTATGGGAATTGACTTTCGAAATATCAAGATTCCAAGAGTTGATAATTTACATTTTTTAGCTCAACTGGCCTAAAAGGCCATGTAAGCTTTTGCCATCACTTTGCGTCCGTCGTCCGTCAACAATTTCAAAAATCTTCTTCTCTGAAACTGCTGAGCCAATTGCCTGAGGCATCACCAGGGTATGCAGTTTCAAAATTGTGTTCGATTACTCCGAAGACCAAACAAAATGGCTGCTGTTACTGAAAATAAAACATAGGGGTAAATTGCTGTTTTTTGCAAAGAACCCAAAAAACCGTTACAAATATAAAAAATCTGACATAGGGTAAAAGTGATCAACGTAGCAAGATCTACCCGACCTGCAATTTTGAAGAAAATCTGAAAACCCGCCTTGGAGTTATTGCCCTTTTTCCTTAAAATTTTCAAAATTTCAAAAAGTGTAACAGATAGAGGTAAAATATAAATTGCAAAAAGGTTCAGCATATCAAGATCTACCCACCCTGAAATTTTGAAGAAAATCCAAAAACCTTGTAAGAGTTATTGTCCTTTTTTCACGGAATTTTCATAATTTTCAAATTTTTCGTCTTATATTTCCAAAACTATAGATGATGAAGGTTAAGTGTAAATCGATAAAATGTTTGCAATGCTGTGTCGACTTCAAAACTGGTGTTGAAAATTGTTCGTTGACCGCCATTTTCAAAATGGCCGCCAAAAAAGGGGGGAAAATTCAACATTGTTCGATTTCAATGAAATTTGGTTTCCAAATAGATATTGATGTTGCGACTTCAAAACTGGTATTGAAAAGTGTTCGTTGATCGCCATTTTCATAATGGCCGCCAAAAAAGGCGGGAAAATTCAACATTGTCTGATTTCAATGAAATTTGGTCTCCAAATACGTATTGATGTTGCAACTTCAAAACCGACGTTAAAAATTGTTCGTTGTCCGCCATTTTAAAAATGGCATCCAAAAAAGGCTGGAAAATTCAACATTGTCCGATTTCAATGAAAGTTGGTTCCCAAATAGATATTGATGTTGCGACTTCAAAACCGGTGTTGAAAAGTGTTTGTTCACCGCCATTTTCAAAATGGGCGCCAAGAAAGGCGGAAAAATTTATACATTGTCCGATTTCAATGAAAGTTGGTTTCCAAATAGATATTGATGTTGCGACTTCCAAACCGGTGTTGAAAATTGTTCGTTGACGTCCAATTTCAAAATGGCCGCCAAAAAAGGTGGGAAAATTCAACATAGTCCGTTTTCAAGGAAATTTGGTTTCCAGATAGATATTGATGTTGGGACTTCAAAACCGGATTTGAAAATTGTTTGTTTACCCCTTTTTTCATAATGCCCACAAAAAAGGCGTGAAAATTCAACATAGTCTGATGTCAAGGAAATTTGGTTTCCAAATAGGTATTGATGTTGGGACTTAAAAATATGGTGTTGAAAGTTGTCGTTGACTGCCATTTACAAAATGATGTCTCAAATTCAAAACTGGTGCCGAAAGTGGTCCTTTGCAAGAACGTTTTTGTCAAAAAAAAAAAAAAAAAAAAAAAAAAAAGAGTAAAACATGATCAGACTTAATATACAGTTCAAGATATTGGTGGTGTTTGAACTAACAAAGTTTGAGGGACTGACGTTTAATCGTATAACTTACAATGTGAGCTTGATTGTGGTAACTGAAAGCAAGGTTAGCGATATAGGCTCCTTGGAGCCTCTGATTCTTTTATAGAAACACAAAACTTAAGAGAATGATAAAATGTGAACAAGCATAACATGCTGTTTTAGATCTTAATTTTCAAAACTTATTTGTGCTTATATTCATTAAATTTGTATTAAACAATATATTAAACTCATTCGAAAATATATGATGAAGAAAACTTAAAATTTTTTATGCTAGTTAGACATTGACTAATATCGCAATTTACACAAAAGATTATATGACAATTAAAAACTTTCAAATTTATTTTTTCATTTTTGGAGACTTTAACATTTTTAATGCGAAAAATGTTAATGTATTCAAAGACAAACAATGCTATGTTCCTATACAAGCTTAATAAAGGGAAGATATTTTAGGCAAAAGAATCCAAATTTACAGTAACTTCGATATTTTGTTATCACTACAATTGTAAACAAGATGTTTTTAAACTTTATTAAAATATTTATTCATTGCAAAACGATTTTTTTACAACCGTGGTGCAAGCAACAGAATGCTCTACACGATATGAATTGAACGAAGCGTTTGCAGAGTGTAAATCGTGTACAAATGATAGTATACAAGACATTATCCAGGTATAAGTTATTGGAAACGCAAAATAATGTTTCAAGAGCAAAATAAACGAATAATGGAATTTATGCACCTGGTAAAATGTAAAGTGGAGCTCTTAACCAACTGTTTAATATTTTGTGATTTCTTTATGTAATCAAATGAAACTTGATACACTATTAGACCAGCAAAAGGAAAAGGACTTTTTGTGAAAACATTTTTCAAGACGACCACCATTTCCAAGATGGCGGCCAAAATACGTCAAATTTCAACTTTGTCGAAAATTTATTACTAGATTGCGTTTGAGGCTGCGAATAAAATGGAATCATTAAATTGGTTGTTTCGGGTGACATCGGCTATTGCTTTCAATTTCTAGTTCGTCTTCTCTTTCTGTCAAATTTTGTCCGACCATTTTCTAAGAGACTACTGGTTGGATATTCTACAAACTTTATAGGAAGATGGAACCCTATCGAAAAACGTGCAATCAGGTCTTAGAATATTCAAAATCGTTCCGGTTTTCATGGAAACGGAAAAAGTGGGACAAAACTTTACAAAAATATTACCTTACATTTGGGATCTGGTCTCCTACACTTAAAAATAGTAACCGTTGCCATGGAAACGGAAAAAGGCAGGAAAATTGAAAGTGCTCAAAATTGAATAAAAATCAACAGAAAGGTTGCCTAATATGTGTGGAAGAGATTACATTACTCGTATTAATGATGCGTTTTTTTTTGTATGCGAAGTATCGTGTATAAATAACCATTTTTTTAAATCAATATTACTGGCCAGATTTTTTATATCGAAGTACATAAGTAAATACATGATATTGAAGTACACTTAGTTAAGAATGTATCGTATTCGGATCGCATTGGTGACACTTTTTGCTTTATTTTTGGTCTAAGAATTTTACAGGTTTTATAAAGAAATAAGGCAGATCCTATTTATTATGGCTGACATATGGTTATCTGTTCCCACCATATGTTTTACAAATGTCCACACAGATAGGCAATTTTTCTTTTCTACCATTAATGGCTCAGAATATGATATTTTCATTTCTTAATAAAGAAAATAATTTTGTAATAATCAGGGAGGTATCCCCCCTCCTTATTTCACATTTCTAGTGTTTTTCTGTGTAATTTATGACTCTAAAATCATTGTCACTAATTAAAAACAAAACTTAGTTTTGAAAATTATAAAGTAATTGAATTAAACTGATAGATGTTTAAAAAAAATGTCAAGTGCCAGCCACTTCCTGCCTTTCCAAATACGATTCATTTGCTTTTATTTAGTTGAGAAAAGACTTGATCATATTGAATTTTAATTAAATCAAAGACCCTTTTTCATATACTTTAAATTAACATCCTTTTTTATGTTGGTTGAATTAAATATTTTGAACTAATATATCACATGATTTTCATGAACAAAATACCAATAAGTGAATTAAATGACGCATGCTTTTTTAACTCAAGGGCCATGTTGTGTTGTACTAATTTTATTCGATTACAAAACAAATCTCAATGACAACGTTTAGAGCTTCATTTTGTTGTGATGTTTCAATGTGATAGCAATAGACCATACCCAAGTTCTGGTATTTAGCTTCCGCCCTACGTCACAAACATGTTCGCCCCATGTGACCAAGAACTTACTTCAAATACGTAATTTCATGACGTTGAAGATTCTATGACGTAACGTTTTCTATACTGTGACGTGGTCTATTAAATCTTAATATAAAAGCTCGGATAATGGTCTATTTAGAAGCTTTGATTTTTTTGGTTTGCATTAGATGTTAACATTTATATCGAGAATCTGACATTTTGAAGCACGGCATATACATGTACTGCTACCCTTATAAATATGTATACTTACCTTGTAAAGCAACATCATTTTCTCTTTGCATTTTGTCCTTTCTAATTTTGACAGAAATATTATTAAAAAGGATGTACAGAACAAGGACAAGAATACATATGCCTCCATACAAACGGAAAGTCCATCTAACTCCTAATTTGGTATATAACTCGCCAGTTACTAAGGCACCTACACCTTTACCTGATACAAAAGAAAAAACAAAATGAAAGAATACTCGTATTTGAAGTTCTGATTAAAAAAAGAGATGTGATGTGATAAATTATCACAATTTATGCTGCATGCTTCCAAGGAAATGAAGGAGTGGTTTTGTAACCTCTTCAGACATGTAGGTACATTTTAAACACCAATTGCTTTTTTTTAATTTGGATAAGAACAGTGTTTTTCTATATTGAATCCTTCAAATTCAATCATATTTTCGTAAATTCCTATCGTGTTGAACTTGTTACTTAAATGGAACATAAATGATCGCTCAAACAAAAAATCATGTGTGAAAAGTTTTTGTAAGGCGTATGTATGTGGTAAATGTTATGAAAGGATGAGTGAATATTATATGTCCAAGAGTAGTAAACACTATTACTTGTGTTCTCGTTGGCAATAAGATATACTTATTCTCGTCTTAAAGATGAGACAAAGCGTTAGTTCTAAAACAGACTCGGGCCTGTGACAGTACTGTCTTGCTCTTAGAAATCGTAAACACTTACTTCCAAGACATGTATAGGGTCTGTCAGTCTCGTCATAGAGAATTCACGGTAAAATTGAAATTCGAAAACTTTTCCCGCCAAATATCACGTTTTTGGATTATGGCGTTTAATTTTATGTTTGAACGTCATAGATTTTTGAGATAAATGCAACTTCCGGGTACAAAAACTGTTCCCGGAAATTTCAAAAGTGCACGAGACTTACAGACCCTATTAAATACAAACAGACGACATACATGTGCGATCGACAAAATATCGAATGGCGAGAATAACTCGTCTCTCGACCATTGCCTGTTTTATAAATTAACACAAGATAAAAAGAGCACAATCAACAAATTTATCATACTCTTGAAAAAGAACAAATTCAATAAAAGATTGCATATCAAACCCAAGTAAAGTCAGCTGAAAAAAGTCCTGAATCTAGGGCCTAATGCTGTGGAAAAAAGATAAAAGGCTGCACCGCTCAAAATAGAAATATGCCTCTTGGTTGCAGAGATTAATGGAGCTATGCTTATTTTAATCATTATTTTTTCCTTTGTGAGCATCAAGAAAAAAAAAAGAAAACAGGGGAAAGAAGAGTATAGAGTTGCATCTCACAATATAATGAACATATAACAAGCTTATAATCATGTATTTGTAGAGACTTTGTCTCATTTGCATTTACTCCATAATCATGTATTTGTAGAGGCTTTGTCTCATTTGCATTTACTCCATATCCCTTTATTGTTAATTATTACCAGAAATAAAATTGCTGACATAAGTGTAGAATTTTTTTTTTAAATCTAATCATTCCTTTACCGAAAATGGATTATCTTTTTGAAGTAGATTTGGCAAAATCCAAATGGAATTTTTAATACCTGTATGAACAAAGACGTAAACATTCTAAAAATCGCAAATAAATGCTAATGAGTAAAATAACACACTCCTGCCATTATTACTGTCAATGCTTTTTAAAAAAATTCAATGTCCAAATAAATAACTTAAAAAAGTTTGATTGAATTTCACCATGTAGTCTAGGAGGAGTTGTCGCCACAAAGTATGTACCCTACGGCGGAAGGAATAGCGAACGGACGGGAGAACGAACACCATGATCACTATATACCACCCGCTAAAGTGGGGTATAATAACCATTGTTGAGGGTGGCAATGGGAGGTTCCAATAACAGCATAACAGCGAACTGATTTTTTTTTCAATAGCAAATGACAGGAAATTTGAAGTTCCTTGCTAACAGCAAACTGATTCTTTAAACAACAGATAACTGGGATTTGGACATTACAATAACAGAGAATCAATTCTTCTCGATAACATAATAACAGTTAACCGCCTTGCCCCCTTAATTTTTAAGGGTTTGTTGTTTTACATTTTATGTGTCTTGCCAGAACATGTATTTTTGCTTTTTCTAGTGCCGGTACCAAGTCCGGCTATCCCGAGTTCCTGTTGTTATGTTTGTCTCTTGTCTTCATTATTGTTTTTCTAGTGCAGTTCGCTTGTGAATTGTGGCAGGTGATTGTAGTTCCCGGCCATTGAAGGCGTTTACTGCTATCCTGTTTTTTTTGTAATTTCTCCTCCATGTGTGTTACTTCCTTTTTTATTTATTTCACCCATTTCTGAAAACGACTTGGAAGCAAGTGATGTCGTGCTTGTTGAAAGCTCCGTTCCTAGTATCTACCTTAAGGGACATACAGTATCGCTTATGATTTGAACACGAATTACAAAGGACAATAAGTCTTATCTTTACATGTTTTTTCTGCGCAATTTGATGGTTAAAAATTCACCTTTTAGGAGAAATTTTCTACTAAACTTGGTCATCTTGTATTTTGACCAATGTGCATGTAAAACGTATTCCAATTTGTACTTTAGAAATATAAATAAATAATAAAGTGCTTACCAAAACCAAAATTAAGTCCACTTAAAATTCCCTGTATCGTTCCAGACATTCCTGTTGGAGTGATTATACTGCCATATGATGTCACTGTTGCCCACATCAAACCAAATGTTATTCCGTTTAAAAGCTCAATAGGGAGAACATACCATGCTTGTGTAAGTAACGAATATGACACAAAACGAATACTGTATGCTACAAATGTCATATACAGACAATTGAAATGACCAAAGGTCTTTATTATTCTCCCAGAAAAGTATAGAATTATAGTTTCTGAGAAACAGTTGCAAAGAAGACAAAAACCGGGTATAATTTTCAACTTGTTGTTTAGATCAGCTTCCAAAAACCAAAACAAAAATGCTTCAATACTTCCTGCTAAAAATCCGAAATACGCAACTACTACTAAGAATATAACAGTTTGTGAATCTCGAAAAATCCCAAATGTTCCTTTGAGCATTTCTGTGTATACTAAGTCACTTGCTATTTTAGTTGTCATGACCACTAATGACATGGCAAGAAATAAAATTCCATACAAATAGAACGAAATATTGAAACTATTTTCCATGATATCCATCACCAAAGCGGAAGTAACTGCACAACTTGCAAGAGCAATGGTTCCCCATAATCTCTGTTTCCCCCAGGCATGCCTTTTTCTTTCACCAAGTATATCGTAAGAAATTGCATCGTTAAGGCTCAGAATTGGAGAAAATGCAACATTTCCTAGAAAGAGCAAGGTCACAAAAAACCAAAACGAGGTTTGTTCTAAACGTTTATCAACAGCACAATGCCCAACGTTGGGCAAAACACATGAAAGAATGGTCTTGTTTTCACAAGTTTGGTGTGTAAAAACATTGTTTTTGTACTCAAAGGCTATTAGTCGATGAAATATACAGTTCTTGTTCACATTAGCTAGAGATGAAAGATTTATATTCTTATATATGATAATGGACTTCAGCTTTATGTTGGGATCGTTATCGATGCAATGTTTTTGAACACCGGAAGTGTAGCTATTTTCAAAGCATATCTCACCAGGATTGTCTTTGCTGATAATTTTGCAGTCAAATGAGCATTGGAATGGAATAAAATCTTCCTTGTGAGTTAAATTACTTCCATTAGCTAAATGCAGCGATATATTTTTCTTTAAATAGTCAAAATAATTTTCATTCCCAGAAAAATCTGTTTGGTTTATGGCATATTGAACGAATTTGCTTAGTGATAGTGGACAATCTCGGTAACCTTGTGTTGCTTCCTCATCGTATCCACACTCTTCAATATATGATCCATTATTCTTGCAAGTTAATGTAGCTTCAACGTTTGTTTGTTTTGTATTAGAAACAGGAACAAGTATTATTAAATTAAAAGATACAGCAGTTGAAATACAACATATTATGAGAACAATTTTATGTCGCTGAAACTTGTCAGCAATCAGACCAAACGCTGGTTTTACCATAAAAGCAACAAACGGCATAACACCATATATAACACCAGTTTCTCTTGTTGTCATTCCTATATCCTTCATGAACAGGGCCAGATATGGTAAAAGACTTCCAATCGCTGGAAATAAATATAAAAACATATAATATTAAAATGAAATTATATGGGTGTATTACAAGGAAGCATACTACACAAGTAAGCTTAGTATATACATATTAAAGTCTCATAATTCATTTAACAGAATGATGAGAAATAACAGGGTCATATTCATATGAATTCCCTCATATGTGAGACGGTTTTCGTCGACAGGAGTAACAGTTTTCAAGCGAATTAAAATTATTTAGAACTGAACAAATAATTCAACGACAATGGCAACATCGGAAAAAAAAAGAAAAAAAAAGAAAAATGGAGACACGCGTACAGATGAACAACAAAACAACAATGGCAACATTTGGAACACCAAGAACCGATGAAAAGAACAAAAAAGAAAAAAATGAAGACACAAGTACAGATGAACAACAAAGACCAAATTTAAGACCATGGATGAGATATGCTGTACCGGTTGAGTAGGTATCTCCTGTTTCACATTAGTCACTTGTCGTGTTTAACACGTCAAATGGTAGCAAAATCAATTCCAGTGGAGGAAAAAAAACAACTAAAGCTACTGAAGGGAAATATCTGTTGTCACCTGGGAAACAGCTATCCTATAAAGGTCAATAAGATCGTGATTTAGATCATTAAACTTCTTTATAGATGACTTCAAGCAATGAGTTACAAACCTTGCTTAAGTAGTTAGTTTGCAATCAACCTAACTCTCTTAAGGGAGTCACAGCAAATAAATTGAGAGACGAAAATCCAATGTGCTCGAGCTGTTGAAATATTGCTATAAAGTATAGGGAAGTTGGCTATTTGAAAACTGAAGTCATCGCGTTTGTTATACAGGATAATTGTCAATTTCAAGATGAAAGTTTGGTAATGAAGCCGATGTGGAAATGTCCATTGCATCCTTAATTGCAAGCTCTTTTGATGAATTCAGCAAAATAAGAGTTGAGAAACGAATAGGCTGCAAAGGATGCACAATTTGTGCCGATTTGAATTACGATAGTCTGTTGAAAAAAATGTCCTTCAAACTAGATAAATATATTGCAGATCAGAAACTCTAGCATTTTGATAACATCTAGATCTGTCTATTTTTTCTCAGGTTCTGAGTCATATTTTATGTATATTATCTTTGTATATGTCTTTTCACCGGTATTAGCGGAGAAATATCTATGAATTTAAATCTTTCATCCGAGATTTCAATTGTTCACGAGGAAAAGAAATATAAATCGTGGGAGAAAAAAATCATGATGTTACAGTGTGATAAAGATCTAGAATTTAAGAAGTCAAATACATCTTTAGAATTTTTTCATAATCACATCACAAATTTTTGAAAAACCCTCATTTATAGCTATGAATATGGAGATGAACAGCTTAAAACAAGTTTTGTAGAACATTTTGCAGATCCTGCAATGTTCATGTCCCGATGTTTGTATGGGCATTTGTGTATTTACTGTACCCAGGCCAAAGATTGGGGATTAAGTGTATTTATCCTTGGTCGAAAGGAAATCAAAACAGATTTGTGGTTCTGTTATGTATCCTCCATGGACAGTGTAGTTGTTGTGTTAGTTGGATCCCTCTTGGATACCCAGTTCTTTCTTAGACAATCAATGTGATAATTTTTTT
>MJUU01065391.1:0-29046 GCA_002080025.1 Modiolus philippinarum | reverse complement strand
TTTATATTAAACTTGCACCTTTCCCTAATAAAAATGGCCGCAATGTGATATACTTGTTAAGATTTTCTTCTAGAGGTCGGCTGAATGAACCAAACCTGGCAATGGTTCTTATAATATGCTAATGAGGTGCTTTTAATTTGGCGGCGAAAGTTACTCAAAATTGCGGGCATCTGGAAACTTAGATTAGCATTGGTCTGTATTAAAATGCACACAAAAGTCATTTAGAGAACCACAAAGTGGATTTATTAAAACTTTGTTTCAATGGTTCTTATGGAGTGGTGACTGATTTCTGTTATTTTTTGTCCTGAAACTTAGTTTATAAATACAGGGGCGGATCCAGGCAATTTGAAAAAGGGGGGTTCAAAATACAAAAATACCGAAGTTGCAGAAAAAACAGTAAATTTCGTTATGCTGTACACGTGTTTCAAGGAATAACCTCTCATCAGCAGCATTAAAATCAAATAAAATGGAAAGCCATAATCCAAAAGTAGTCAAAAAGAAGTACTCATTACCAAATAACATCGAAATAGGAGGCCAAATCCAGTACCAAGGACATCTACCGAGTGCCATACAAGGAATGAAGCCTTAGTATTTTTAAGGGGTTTGAATTTTGATAAAAACAGTTAATTTCTATTAAACGCAAGGTAACTTTTTCATGTCAGACAAGTCTGACTATTGGGCTGGTGAATACCCTCGGGACCTCTGGTCCATCAGCAGTGGCATCGACCCAATGGTTTCAAAATACAAAAATACCGAAGTTGCAGAAAAAACAGTAAATTTCGTTATGCTGTACACGTGTTTCAAGGAGTAACCTCTCATCAGCAGCATTAAAATCAAATAAAATGGAAAGCCATAATCCAAAAGTAGTCGTCACTAAATTAGAAGTGAAATGAAATTTCGACGAACGGAGCGAGGCGCGAATATAAAAAACATCAAGATATTCATTGAAAAATACATGATTGTCCAAAGAAGGGGTTCCAACCCCCGAACCCCCTCCCCCTGTGGATCCGCCAATGAAATAAATGATGGACGATCAATAGTGGGTGCCAGGTGTTGGAACCCTTTTTTTTTGGAAACATTTAACTTCTTACAGAATTTAGACAAAAATTGACCCCTACACCTGCAGAAGTCAACTCGAAATCCTCCCCTTTTTACTGACTGGATCTACCGATGGCGAGGCACACAATTAATGTTAATAATATTTGAAATTCATATGCATATAAAGATCTAAAGAGATTTAATTAAATACAAAGTTTGGCCAGGGGTAAAGATTGTAAGGGTACATATGTACATTTTATTTACTACAAATGATTTACTACAAATTAGGGATGTCACCGAGTATCGATTAGCAAAATCGGTACTCGAGTTCTCGGTATTCAGTTTTGATATCTGGGATATACGCATTTTATCTCTTCTGAAAGCGCATAACTTTGATTAGTATGTGAAAAGCATCCGTCACAGTAGCGATTTTAGATTTGAACCGTTAAAAAGTCTAAAAGTCGTAAAATGCCACCACCGAAATATGCCATATGGTAATATTTCGAACATGTGTCTGATGAAAAAAGTGAAGTGTAATCTTTTGCGGATTCTTAGTTACAATATAGAGAAATAGACTGTCTGAAGAAATAATGATCATACTTTTTTCAACACAAGCTTTTTTGTCTAAATCTCGTCCCGTAAAGATCCAATGTAGTGCCGGGCTTCTTGTGTTTCACATATCATTAAATTTACAAATACTTTGTTTTCCTCGCTAATTAACTTATTGATCTGTATTGATTTGTAAGCAATTAAAATTAAAAGCCGTTAATTAGATACTGATAACATAGTTGTTGATCATGAACAAAAATTAAATGAGACAAAATTAAATGTCTGTTGTATTTAAAATAATGATTACGGGGTATTTTTTTTCATACAATACAATCACAGTCGCACCTAAATTCAGGCAACTGTGACGCAATTATTGGCGCATATTCTATCAGGATTATCATACAACTTCTTTCCGAGCGAGTACTCGAGTACTCGCTGGGAAAAACTTTCGAGTACTCGAGTATTGAATTTTGACCGAGTTGACATCCCTAGTACAAATCAAAGAATCTTAGAGAGCATCAATTTATGTTTTGGGGGTGAGGCTTGGTTGGAATTTTGAAAAAAAAAAGTAAGGATCCATTATAATGATAAAAAAAAGGTCAGGGGAAAATGTGGACTAAAAACTGATGGGATCCCAATAAAACAGGGGAAAAAGGTGCTCGAGCAAGACTGAGTGCGTGTCATCAATTAACTCACGCAGTTGAACGCCTTTAATCCAAGGTGAGCTTTTCCTATCACTTGGCGTCTTTCGTCCCTCCGACGTTAATATTTCATTCAAAGATCTCCTCTGAAACCTTTGGGTATATTGAAAGCAAACATTTTAACAATGGTGGTTCCTTTTCAAATCCATGTCCGACAGGTCCTCAGTTCATCCAAGATAGTCGCCAGGGGTTTAAATAGTGTACAATTGGAACGTTTGTTAAACATATTCATATATCTTCTTCTTTGAAAATACTTGCTAATTTAGAACCAAACTTATAGGCCTTTTCAAAAAATAATTTGGTTTTAAATACAAATAAATAGTTCCGGTCATCAATCCAACACGACAAGTGATGCTATTATATTTTACTAAGTAAGAGAAGATTTAATTGGATGAAAGCAACCATGTAACTTAAAAATAACTCGGATGTTTTAGCAAACAACCTCGATATGACATCACTGCGGGAACAACCTTGTTGTTTCCCGCTGAACAACCCGGATATGACGTCACAGATAGAAACGACCCTGTAGATTCTAAAAATCACTAGTAGATTATATCAGACTTCTTTGTGAGATTCAAACCATAATAAGACCTCTTGATTTGGAATTAATGAAAATGTTTACTACATATATAATAATTTTTTGTCTCAGCGTTGCAAAATATCCCCGTCGTGGATCTCAAAATTTAACATAGCGAAGCCTATGTACCTATTTTGTCGTTCATAGAGATCGACAAGTGTTGGTGGAAAAAATATTTTTTCTAATTAATGTGCAGTTTTCTTGAAATTATCGTGCTTCAATTTAGCATTTTTATGGAGTGATGCAATTTATATTTAAAGAAAATGTCGACAAACACCATTTCCATTTCGTCAAAATCCACTCATCACAATACTATGTCACGTGGTCAGCATTTCATAACACCTTTGGCTTGACCTACATTCCAAGGCGTGGAAAGAAAATACACGTTAGAAAATAAGGATTGTAAATCAGGTATAGAATGCATAGTTTCTTTGTGCATGTGAATGCATTTTTGCACTAACAATACTAACTGACTGTAGCATTTTACTGTCCCAGAAAAATGCGAATGAACGGTTTGGAGAACTGAAGAAATAGCTTCGAAACAAGGAAAGCGCGATCCAAGTCCATTCGCTATTTGCATGATTTGTCATTTTCTATATTTTCTGGTGATTATTTCCAGCATAACAATAATAATACCAAGTTCAGTACTGTGTTGCACAATTCATATGTTGCACATGACTCACGAACTGTTAACAGGCGCCGATCCAGGCAATTTGAAAGGGGGGTTCCAAATAGAATTTAAAGTAAACATCGCCGAGGGGAGCGAGGTGCGAAAATTTATTGGGTTTTTCTTAGTAAAACACTAGCATATTTATTAAAGAATAAATGATTGCCCAGAAAAAGGGGGGTTCCAACCCCCAGGACCCCCCCCCGGAACCCCCCCTTTTGGATCCACCAATGGTTAAAGTTTCCAGACTCAGGTGAAAATTCCAGTCCCCTCCCTAATATGTCATGTGATCAGCTATAGAAGTTGTTACCACGAGTTGTTAGTCTGAGATGATAAAAACTTACCTGAAATTGAAAGCTTGATGTTGCCCGTATGTGACAGGGTGCATTAATCAGTTTGCTCTTAAGTGGGAACAGTCATGCTATGCACTCTTGGCGCAGCGGTTTATTTGATAGTTTTTTTTCATTAAAAATGCTACATTGTGTTTAAAAATTTCCATTCCAGAGTTATGGAACTTGGAATGATATACTGTCTTAAAAACGATGAAGATCCCCGCCCTTAAACCAAATATTTCTTGATTACAGCCTATGTACCTATTTTGTCGTTCATAGAGATCGACAATAAACATCGCCGAGGGGAGCGAGGTGCGAATATTTTTTGGGTTTTTCTTAGTAAAACACTAGCATATTTATTAAAGAATAAATGATTGCCCAGAAAAAAGGGGGGTTCTAACCCCCAGGACCCCCCCGGAACCCCCCCCCCTTTTGGATCCACCAATGGTTAAAGTTTCCAGACTCAGGTGAAAATTCCAGTCCCCTCCCTAATATGTCATGTGATCAGCTATAGAAGTTGTTACCACGAGTTGTTAAGTCTGAGATGATAAAAACTTACCTGAAATTGAAAGCTTGATGTTGCCCGTATGTGACAGGGTGCATTAATCAGTTTGCTCTTTAGTGGGAACAGTCATGCTATGCACTCTTGGCGCAGCGGTTTATTTGATAGTTTTTTTCATTAAAAATGCTACATTGTGTTTAAAAAATTTCCATTCCAGAGTTATGGAACTTGGAATGATATACTATCTTGTTAAAATATAATAAAACAATAATGGCCCTCTGTTGACGTGAAACATTCAGATTTGTCAACCATTGGAGAGTTGGTTTCCCTCGGGCAGAGCCCTCGGGAAATAACTCCCTCCTCGGGTTGACAAATCTAGATGTTTCCCTTAACAGCGGGCCATAATTGTACATTCATCCTGAACACAGTTCATAAAACTGTTCATATTTAGATTTGTACTGTCACTATTAGTGTATTGTTACTACTAAAATTATCCTTATGTTTATTACTTGAAGAATTCCAAACACACCGAATGCCCGGGACCGAATGACTTATCTTTGCTTTTCGTTTCCCTATTCCACCTTTCTCACGTATCATCAGATCATACGACAGGCAAACGTTTTTTTCCAGATATTAGTTTGGAACTAAGAACCTAGTTCAACACCAGTGTGAGTTTTACGTTATATTTTCATTATTTTTGGATGGAGATTGACCTATTCAACGTAACTACACAACAGTTTATTGTGAATATCAGCTCTACCTGTTGATTGCATAATTTGCTATAAATATCGATTTTAACGGAATGATCATCTCACACTGAAACGTGCAACTGTTGATTATAATTGTATTTACAAGTTTCATCACAGTATTTCGAAGTTTTTATGCATTATTTCCGTCTAAAAGAGGAAGATAAACAACCGTTATTCAGTTGCATAATTCGTATAAATATAGAATGTACGGCAACCAATTAGCGACATTTAAATACATCCAGATATAATTATGGAACAAATATTCCGCGTGTTACAGAAATTCAACTGTATTCTCCCGTGACTATACCGGAACTCCATGTATAATATTACACAGACACATGTCATATTTGTGTTAATTTATGCAAATTATTGTGTTTTTTAAATATGTTGACATTTTACTCATAGTTATGGTAGCATAAGTGGACTATAAATTCTCACTATTTTGGACACATAACTTATGATTGTTAATTATTGTATTTTTCAGGTTTTTACCAATTGTTCATCGGCTAATTAAAAAGTTTATCACGCCACACTGGGTTTTATATTTAATTGGGCCACGAACTAGGTTATGCTCACTGAGTCCGGCTCAGTATAAGATTACAATGTCATTGTTTACTGTGGTTTACTGTGACATTGCACTAATTTTGTTATAATTAAAATGTATTCAGGGTTTAACTTGTTAGACAACCGTACGAGTGATAACCGGAAGCGAAGAGTGTTTGTACCTTTATTTGATGGGAGAGTTCAAATCCAGAAAATGATAATAACACTTTTTGAAAAGAGCTATATAGTCACAATGGTTTTTCTGTGGTCCCCTCGAAAAGGGTATCCGAGAAATCGGTACCTCATCCAGAATGGCCGCAATCAGGGAACATAGCTTAACTTCAGACCCTCTGTAATAATTGGCCAATCTAGAATCAAACTAAGTCACAATGATCCTTAAATATATCAGGCAGGTCCATTCCTCATTAAAGATGGCCGCCAGGGAAAGCACCCCAGGTAAACACATTAAAAGATTAAAAAACCATTGGGTTATATTAGAACCAACATATGAATTGTCTTTACTTTGTACCTCAGGCAGGTCTGTATCTCATAGAAGATGGCCGCCAGATGGAAGCCACTTTAACATTGACCCTATGGAAAACACACACAAAGATCTTCTCTTAAACTTCAAGGCTAGCTGAATTGGAATAAAATTAATCACAATGGTCCTTCGCTTGTCCCTTCTACAAGAGGTATTACCAAGATCCGTAATTCATCGACGACTACTAATGGAAAACAATAGAAAAGTTCTTCTCAGAAACTATTATTCTTAATAGAACAAAGCTTAGTCGTAATGTCTTTAGGTGGTATCTTCCGAAAGGGGTATTTCATAGGTCAGTACCTTATTTACGATGACCGCTTGAGAAATTGGACCCTTGGAAAACTAATTCAAAGATCTCTGAAGCTACTATTTCAAGTAGAACTAAACTTGGTCACAATGATCCTTGCATGGCCACTTCTGAAAAGATTTACAAGAAGTCCACACCTCATAAAAGATGCTTCCAGTTGGGAACATAATTTTAAAGTGGACCACATTGGAATACATTTAGAGATTTTGGTCTCTTTGGAACGAACCAAACTGATCACAATAGTCCTTGGATGGTCCCATTTAAAAAGTAAAAATGTGGGATGACTGAAATTTGACCCCTTTTGGACTCCCGTTTTTCATCAATACCGAAAACATATTGCGCATATCAGACTGTATGTAACAATTTCACAGCAAAATTAAATTCCTCAATCCAGACATGGAGGACTTCATGTCACAAAATAATGTCTGATTGATGAACGGAGACAACGACAGTATCCCCGAACTTTGATTCTCTAATGCAAGGATGAAAAAAAAAACACTAAACAATATAGTAACAATACAGTCAAGAAGTTAAAAAAAAACATTTGAAATGCCCAGCAGTGTGAAATACCACATAAACCTGGGACCATCAAGGGCTCCAGACAAGTACCAAGCATGATCTGACTGCTCATGCGTAGTACCCTTTGCAAAGCACATTGGAAAGTCGTGGTAGGTAAATAAGAAACTAATAATTGAAAACTTACAGTTATAAATCATGAAAATACTTGAAAAATTTCTATTTTCATTTGTAATACAGTTACATTTAAAATATTTTGGTCTGTAAAACGTATAACTCCCGTAGGTTGTTGAACATAACCTTGGTATATGCTTTTTTGATGATGGTATATTAGTTGTACCGTTTGTTTTTATTTAGTTCAAATTGGTATATAAGGTGAAGATAATCCTAAATTAAAAAATCAAAAACAATTATATGATGTCATTTAATTTCAGTTTCTGGTAAAAACATTTCGATCCTACAATTAACAGTCCTCAATTTAAGGATAATCTTGACCTTATATAATACAAATAGGCTACTTAAGCAAGAGTATGTTACCCATAACTTGGCATTCATCACTACAGAAGTTCTACGGTCGAGCTAACGATCTCATGGACCGCTAAAGGATATATGTTTCCCAGATGACAACAGATCTTTCCCTTTAGAGCTAAAGTTTGTTCTTTTTCGTCAACCGTTTTTGACTTTTCTACCGAAATTTGCATGTTATACACGGTGGGTGTCTAATTAGAAGAAGGAGATGCTTACTCTCCCGGAGAACCTGATATCCCCCATTGTTTTTATTTGGTCCGTGTTGATCATTTGTATGTGTGTCTTCATTTTTCTTTTCTGTCTCGTACCCATGTGGTGTCCTTGTTTCTTGGTGTTTCCGATGTTGCGGTTGTCACTTGATTGTTCTTATTTAGACTGACGGTTCGGTTCTTCCATACTATACTTAAATGCTATTTTTAATAGTTCTTGTAGGAGTCAGCTTTCAAACGAATATTAATAATTAATGCCTTTTGGTGGTGCACAGTAAGTTCCTATAAGTATCCCTATTACCTATCGGAATACTTGTCCTGCAGATTCAGCAAATGTGGAATCGAAATGGATAGGTTTACATGATATAAGAGAACTGAATTCATGCTTGCACTGAAGAGACATCAGTTGTCGAAATGCGCATATGCAGAATCCAAATTAACAGCGACTTCTGTATTATGTTATTTATGAAAAAAAGTAAGTCATCAGAATGCTCCTATTCTGGCATTTAACATCAGAAATATGGATTTTAACAGTAACAGATTGTAACAATCGGGATTTTGTCCGTACAAAGTGTTTATTTTACATCTGAACCTGAAGATCATGTAATGCACAATTTACCTGAACTGTTAAAAAGTACTACATATAAAATTGCTGATAAATTGCATTAAATTCTGCTAAATACTTAGTGTTGATGGTCTCGCGTTGACTTCATGATGAAGAACAACAATTAAAACGTTGTTCCATTGCTTGGTTTTACCATGTTTTTGATGGGAATTTGTCTCATTTGCATTTACTCTATATCCTTTCACTGTTTATTACATATTAGTAGTATAACGGGTTAACTCAGATCACTTTTGACGAGGAGTCCCATAGTGCATTCTTTGTAAAATATTTTCTTTTGGCCCTACTTTTTCCCTTAAATATGCAAATTAGTTCAGGAGGGAATTTTTGATCCCTTATAGAGGGCGCTGCAATCGTTATTGACGAGGTGCTAAGTGTGTCATTTGCCTCGCCCTGTTTTAGGTATTGTCATTGGTTTTGCCTACTGGTCTCGACCTTTCTTTATCCAGGATGCTTTGACAGGTCTCGCCTTCTACTCTGGGCTCGCCCTACTTCTGTCCATGTCCACTGGTCTCGTCTTAATCCTAACACTATTCGAGTTTTTAACTACACCTTAACTCTGATCTCTCTTACCCAGTGACCTAACACTTACCTTTAACCCTACACTTATCCTTGCACAAACCCTAATATATTTTTAATTACACCTTAACCATTGTCTCTAGAATTCAGTGACTGAACCTTTTTGTTATAGTGTTTCATTGACCTTTAACCTTTGGTCTCGTCCTGAAGGCCTCGCCTTTGGCTTTGACTTCAGTAGTCCATAGTGTTATCACTGGTCTCGCCCTACCTCTATCCAAGGTACTTTCCTAGGTCTCGCCTTCTACTCTAGTTTTGTCTTCTACTTTGGTCTCGCCCTACTTCTGTCCATGGTATTTTCACTGGTCTCGTCTTTATCCTAACCCTAACCTTACAATTATCCTTGTACTAACCCTAACTTTTCTGTTGTTAGATCAGTAATGTTGTTTTTGTTCACGACTAACCCTAACAATTCTTTTTGCCGTTTTTTTATCTGTGCTCGTATGCTCATTTGTGGTGGAGGGATGATAGGCTATTGTGGTGGTGGAGGAGGAAGACGAGTTAGTGGTGGTGGTGATAGTGGTTATCGTGGTGGTTGGGCTTTTCTAATGGAAGGGCGACAATGGTGTTGGTGAGCTTCTACAGTAATGGATTTTCTTGTTTTATGATACTACTCACGACTGCTAACACAACTCATGAGAATGTTCACGCGACTCAGGAGCGCTCACGTGTACGTTTTTTGTTGCGCTCGCAAGCTCATTTCACGTTTCGTAGGAGGAGGGCCTTCAGAGGAGGGGAGGGCTTTGCGCCGTAGAGCGGAGGACCTTTAGAGGAGGGGAAGGTCTTAAGGGAGAGAGGAGGACCTTAAGGGGGTAGGAAGCCATAAGAGAGGAGAAGGCCTTAATGTAGAGAGGAGGGATCTTAAGGTAGAAAGGAGGATCTTACGGTAGAGAGGAGGAGTGTCCATTGATGATTTAACGGAGGAAGCAGCAGCAGCAGCAGAAACCCGTAAAAAGACCAATTAAGACAACACAAATGTAATAAATTCATCCAAAACACAATATAAAACATGAAATTGAATACAATTATAACAAAACATGATAACTTATTATCATTAATATAATCAAAAATGAAATGTAACATCATTTGTTTGTGACAAACACAACAAAACATGAACCTATTACTAATTGTATTAATTAGGTCCGATCTAGGGCCGACTGCGGCCGATCTTAGATTTCTAAGGGCCGATATCATCAAAATGGTACATGACAGCGCTACAACACCTACACTTATCGCTTTGGAAGTATAAAGATACCCCGAATCAATATATGACATGAGTCTATTACCAATAGTATTGATTAAGGGCAATTTAGAGCCTACTTAGGGTCAATTTTTGATTTGTAAGGGCCGATATCTCTATTACAGTACGTTCAATCCCTTAATTACCTTGACAAATCGCTTTAGAAGTATTAAAGTACATCGAATCCATATATCATATGTCCATAGTACTAATACTAATGGTCAGGGCCGAAATAGGGCCAACTAAGGCCGATCTGATTTGTAAGGACCGATTACTTCACACACCTACGTTCTAGGTCGAAATTTCCAATGCTGTAGAACTTGATCTTACATCACACACAACCTTCCTATGAAAATTGACTGGGCTAGTGACAATAGTTTTTAAGATACAGTGAAAGCATCCAGAATGTCATTTCCCATAAAGTTACTATAGCAAGACCCTACCCCTTTTGATAACCCTTTGAAAATTTTGGATGATTGCACATCTAGATACATAGGGCTAATATACATGTACCAGCAAGTTTAAATCCTCTAGGTTCAATGATCTCTTAGATCTGCTTCGGACAAGTCCATCCGGACGAGACTGAGAAGGAAAGATGGATGAAAATGACAATAAAATACAACAAAAACAATAAGTCTTTCAATTTCGTTTGGGAGGCTTAATAATAAGCAACGGAATAAAAACTAGATTTGCAATTGCGAGCAATAGCTGATGTCACCCCATACCACCAATTTGATGATTCCATCTGATTCGCAGCCTCAAAATCTACCTAAAAATCAATTTTCGTTGAAATCGGACAAAGTGGGACTTTCTATGTATATCATAAAATCAATTTTCGTTGAAATCGGACAAAGTGGGACTTTCTATGTATATCTGGGCCATCTTGGAAAGGGCGGCTTTTTTGATTTTTTTTATTTTATTATTATTTTTTTGTTTGGTCACATAGATTCCTTCCTTTCATCTTGCTGAACATTTATACAAAATATGAACTAATTCCTCTCAGTAGTTCCTGAGATATAGAATCCCAAATTTTTCAACGTAAATTGGCTGCCATCTTGGAAATGGCGGCCATTTTGAAAATTTTAAACTCACAGCATATAACTTCAGATGGTAGTCCAACTTTTTGCAAAGTTTCAAATGATTCCATCAAACCATTTCAAAAAAATCGCTCGGATAAAATTTATTGGAAGAAGAAAAAAGAAAACGAAAGAAGAATAATAATCAGAAGAAACGTAGAATAACAACATGTCACCCCGACTACGTCTGTTGTGACAGTAGTATTATATTTGGGCGAGTCTAGCGCCTCGCCCAAATATAATACTACTACTCAGAGTTCACCCCAACAAATTTTTTTTTTAAGATCCGGAGGTTCAGCGATGGGGAAAGAGTTTGGTGGGAAAAGTGAGAAAAAAAATTTGACCCCCTCCAAAAAAAAAAAAAAAAAAAACAGCCGGAGGTTTAGGCACAAAAAAGTTTTTAGCATCCCCTAAAATGTGTTTATTATTACTAGTAAAAAAGCAATTAATCTACTTGGTTAACCAATATTGACTATTTACTTAGCAACAATCTAACATCGCATTGATTTTTGTTAAATTGTATATCTATTGATTACAATATGCTATTCAAAAGGATGCTCTATTAAAAATTTAAATGACAAACCAAGCGTATTTTGTAGTAGCTATTGATTTCAATTAATAGACTACCATGTCAACAAACATAAAATTAATTGGAAAAGTGTTCTTTCAACTGATGCCAAGGTGTAATTTCATTTCATTTAAACGTAAGCAAGATGGCTTCACTCAAGGAAATTTCACAGTATCCAGACAACGCTATTTTATGGGCCATGTCAAAAATATCAATGGAAGAACGCAAAAGTTTTGAGGGTACTTTAAAGAATTTGAAAACGCTTTTGGGTGAAAAACCCGAAAAAAGGAATGAGAAAGATAGAAAATTGTTGTCATCTTCAGAGTTGTTTCAAAAGCATATTATACCAACAATTATAGAAGGAGTCAGGGAATTGGAAAATCTTGATGATCGTGGTCATATTAAAAGTGTGGATATTAATTTAGACAATATGCGAACAGATTTTGGTAGAATGATGAGAAATTCGCTAAGGAGGACTTTATTAGATGGACACAAAAACAAAAGGTATGTCAAGCAACCGTGTATAAAGTATAGTACTTATTTTATCAATGTAGAACAAATACACTTTACATGTTTATTTACCTGTTTGTTATATATTTTCCAATTAATATTGAAAATCAATATGATATGAGTTGTCTTCCCCCAACCTGAAATATAAATTGCACATTCCATATTCTACACGGGTAGAATAATGAATTTCAAAAATGTTGGCGGGAAATTTAAATTCTTTTGTTAAATATAAAAAGTTTTTTCCGAAAAATTTTAAAAATTTAAATTATGAAAAAGTAAAAAAAAATACCCTTAAAAATGAAGCAACTAACAGCCTCAGATTTATATCCAGAATTACCTAAAGAAGATGGGCAGAATTATAGACTACAAAAAATATCAGAAATAGAAAAAAACATTAATAAATGAGAGAGATAAACGTAAATCATTATACAAGAAATATAAACGAGGAGTTAATGCAACGGATGGTGTCGATACAAGTCTAATTTCAATATATTTGTTTTAGCAGGTGTAGGAATTGCAGTTCCTTTTTTACTTCCCATACAAATTGCAGCTGTTGTATGTGGCAGTTTGAGCGGTTTAGTTAAACTTGTTAGACGTAAACTTACAACAAAATTAAAAAAAACATTATGAAATTAAAACAATGGCAGAGAGTAAGTTAAATAGTATAAAAGCTTTAATATCAAAATCTTTAACTGATGGACAGATAAGTGAGAATGAATTTAAATTAGTTTTAGATGAATTAAAAAATATAATGAAATGAAAGAAAATATACGTACAAAACAAACACAAACAAAAATGAATGACAATGAAAGAAAGAAATTGATTGAAGAAACAGAAGCTAGAGTAAGAAGTGAATTAAGAAAAACGGAAAATATTTAATTTTCTTCAATAAAATTACTATAGTAAATGAACCTACAGCAAAATATGAATAAAATTTTATAATAAAAAATGGCTGAAGGAGGTTTTGAAATGGATACTTTTAATAAACAGGATGATTATAAAGATGATGATGAAACAGAAACTTCTTTTCAAAATGATATGGAAGAGTTTCGCCAAGATATAAATGAAAATCACGAACAATTAAAATATTTATCATCAGAAGATAAACCAAAACACATAAGTAAAATAATAAAAAAATGGTAAAAAAAAATTACAGCGTAAATGAAGAATTAGATTTAAACAAAAATCATAGAGATTTCTTTTTATGGGTAGATGATAAGGAAAGACCTATGTTATATGTAAGAGATAGAGCTGGCGATACAATTCCATTAACACATTATCAAAAAGGAGTATTAGAATTTTATAAATTTAGTTATCTTCAAAATAACGTGGTATTAATTTTATCAGAAATGTTTTAGGTGTTGACCATTATAAAATAACTAATCAACATATAAATAATGTTGAAAATAAATTAGAAAAACTAAACCAAAAATATATTTCTTCAGGGGATATAACTTCCCAACAAGAGGCGGAAGAATTATTAGAAACATCAAGTAATGCGACAACATCTGTAAAAGAAATATTAACATCATTTGATAAAGAAATATAAACAAATGCAGATATGAGAGAAATGAATGGTTTAATGGAAGCATATACAACAAATGAAGAAGAGATTGCAAATCAATTACCAAAACTGTATGAAAAAAATAAAAAAAATAGAAGAAAGAAAAAAAGAATTAAGATTAGCTATACTAGAAAAAAATAAAGATCAAATAAATATAATAAGAAGAGAATTGATAGATTTGGAAATTGAGAGAAGTGGAATATTAGAGGTAATTAATGTTAATAGAGATAAACTACGTAACCAGTTAAATAGAATTAAACAAACAATACGTAAAATATTAAACGAAGACACAACATTAGGGAAAAGAATTAAAACATTATTTAGAGAACAAGGAATAACAATAGCTAGTATTTTAACTGCTTTTGGAATGATTATTGGTGTTAAAATAGAAACATTTACTGGTGGAACTACACTTTCTCCTTCACCTTCTCCACCTCCTACAAATAAAACAGATGTAATAGATTGGATAAAAAAACAATTAAAAAATCTTGGTAAATTACTAGCTTTTCTAGCAAAAAAAAAAATTAGCAACTGCATCGCCGGGAATTATCGGTGCTATTGTGTCTTGGTTGTTAAATGCAACAAAAGACATAGTAAATTTGTTTGCAAATAATTTATGGGCTTTGCTTGTTTTGGTCGTAGGTTTATTGTATGCTGCTGCCAGGGAATATTTAAAAAAATAAAATTAAATTAATAAATCTCATAAATAATAAGTGCTGTAATACCCAATAAAATACTTCCAAATATTATTGATTTTCTATAATCTTCATGTTTTATATTCGATTGTTTATCTTGAACAAATTTATCAGAAGGCTTCGGTATATCATGAACAGGTTCTGGTAAAGATTTTTTTGTTTTTGTTCCATCTAACTTATCTAAAGAATGAGAAACTTGTTTAACATGTTTATTATTTACATCATCGTTAAAGCCTAGTTTTTGATCTTTTGTTGCAATTACAATTTTGTTATTATAAGCAACAATTGTTCCAATTTGTAATCATATATCACTTGGAGACATATATAACCCAATACCATAGACATAATCAACCTTGCTTCTAGCATATTTTAAAACACGTTGATAATGTGATATCTGAGAGGGTAAATCTATGGGACTATTAAAAGCATCTTGAACGTTTGCTAAGAATTGATTTTGAGCGTCAAATCCTGTACCTATTTTTAGTATGTCTACACGTGTTTGAGATTGTGCTCCTAATAAAGCCCATACAAACGTTCTAATACTTTCATTAATACTTTCAATGCCTACTTTTGTGAAACCTTCTGATTTGTCTAGTATAAATGTTGTCCAAGCCATATTTATATCTATTGTATGCTTAACTGAATCGTTTATATTTAATAATGGTCCATTCTGAGAATGATTTATAGTATAACTAATTGACCGTCGTGAATATCAATAAAAATGTCACGAGTGCCGAACAACGCAGAAGGATTTAACGAGTTGCAGAACTTGTTCTGCAACGAGTTAAATCCACTGCGTTGATCGACACGAGTGACATTTTTATTGATATTCATGACGGCCGATTAGTTATGCTTTTTATTATATAGATTTTTTACTCAAAAACCGAGATTTTAGATGCGGATTATTTTTTTCATGTCAATACGCCAGTTGTTTACTTGACGACGACATTAAAGAGATATTGTGACGTCGCTTCATTAAGACGTCATCCAGTGACTAGAAATCCTTTATTTTCACCGGTGACAATATGACATTTATTTAACTGAGAAAACTCTATAAATCACCGCTATCTATATAATAATCATTCTATATTGAGCACTTGGTTTATAGTATTGGGTAAAACTTCCTAAACCATGACAAGATGTTTCTAATTTTTGTCTCCAATCTGTATTAGGAGAAATTTGAAATTCATTACATATTTTTTTAAATGCTGCTTTGTCATAAGGATTTTTGTAATAACAAAAAGGATAATCATTTGGTAAAGGTGATTAAAATTCTTTTAAGATTCTGGCAATACAATAATATAAATGAAACATATACATTGAATTGGTAAGATATGAAGTGTTTTGTATATGATCATCATAAGAAACACCACATCCTGTAGTTGCACACCAGACTGCAAAGTTTAATTGACATTGCCACCAACCAAACGAAGAATGAATCCATGTATTCCATGTTTCGTTGGTGTGTAAAGGTTGGTTTTGATATTTTTGTAATAAATCAAGGAAAGTTGTTTTCAAGTTCTCTTTTTGATTAACAAATATTGTTTGTTTGACAAGATTTTGACCGGAGGGAAAATTTCCCAAATCTTTTTCAGAATATTTAGTGTGAGGATTATATGGTGCATTAGGATTATATTTAAATTCTTTCTTCATTTTTTACCCTTAAAAATGTACCATACTATTTCAAATATTAATAAAACAATAAACTTACTTACTTACATTGATAACAGAGAGGGAAATAAATGTGTAGGTTTAAAATATATAACATATTGCGTAGGTTGGCATAATATTTCAGATGAACATATAAAAAAACTGGAGAGAAACCCATAAAACTTATAGATGGTTATTATAGTTTCAAACAAATAGCGGATAAATTTATAAAAGAAAATATTGAATTGTCCGTAAATGAAACAAATGGTATTGCTTTATTAACTACTCCTGTTGAATTAAAAATGAGTAAAAGTTTAAGATATATGTTAGGATTTAGTAAAACAAAAATATTCGCACCTAATGAAAAACATTATGGAAACAGACCCATAGATTCTGCTATCTAAAAATCATTATATGTAAATTTAGAACAAGTTAGCACTTCTTATAATTATCTTGATGGTGTGCCGAGTACATTATTGGCTGTTATTCCAGTTGAAAACAAAGAGTTTGGAGATATTATAACGGTAAAATTTGAAAATCCAGATTATAAACGTTTAGTAAATGGTGATATAACAGAATTTTAATTAGAAAGAAGAGATGAGGATAATAAAAAAATAAGTAATAGTTTACCAATTAATTGTGTTTTAGAAATTATCTGAAATTTACCTATTAAAAATGAGTATATTTGGAGTTAAAAAAAAACACGTAGATGCATCGGAAATATTAAAAATGAGGAACGAGCTTAAAGTAATGGAAATTAATAATAATTTATTATATAACAAAATTATAAATATACCAGACAGAAACACAATATGTATATTTGCTGGGATTAATGGTCCATTGAAATTTAATCAAATGTTTAATTTTGGTCCTGGTGGTAGTGATTATGTTATGAATTATCCAGGTCAAATATTAGTTCTTAGTTTAATAAGTCTAAAAACAGGAAAAGATGGTTTAACTGTCATGGTGAGTGTTAATGATAAATTAACTTTTGATGGAATAGAATTGGATGATTCTGTTTATGAATATCATAATTATAAAAACTTTGATAAACCTTTAAATGTAAAGGCTGGAGATAGAATAAGTTTTATGAGTAAGAGTGATAGTCCTTTATGTATCAATACTCTAGTATCAGCGGTAATTGAATTATTTTTATAAACTCTATTTTTATCCCTTAAAAAATGTCGGCCTACGGAGAAAAATTAAACCCTTACAGAAAATTGAGAGAATCTCATGCTATAAAAGGAATTCGTCAAAGTGTTGTAATAACTAACAATCCTTCAACTATTGATAAAAATCAACAGTTATTAGTTAGATTTCCTAATCTAAGTAGTAATGATGTTATTGTTCCCGAAACAACCAGATTAGCTTTTGAAATAGAAATTGAATCTAAAGATGCAAACTCGACAGTATATCAGAACATAGGAAGGGCAATAGTTAAAACAACAACAATTAGGATAAGTGGGAATGAAATTATGTCAATTGATGATAGTGATATTTATCATTGTTATGTTGATTTGTGGAAAACTACAACTGAACGTGTAAATATGGCATATCAAGGTATTGGTACAACAAATATGTTAAAACATAGAGTTGGATCAGATGATGCAACAACAAATACAAGAGATCAAGCAATAGCAAATACATACAAAAATAGATTTTGCATTCCACTTGACTTTGAACTATTAGAAAATATTATGCCTTTTTATCAATCCGGTCTTGGTGATAGACTTGAATATGAACTTACATTCAACGTCTACAACAAAGTTATTCATTCAACAGATTTAGAGGCAAGTTATAAAATCAAAAACATTAGTTTAGAATTTGATATGGTTTCTAAACCTGAATTAGCAAGTCAGATAAGAGATCAAATTGACGGTAAAATGGTTATCTTATATGACAGAATATTAAGATATCAAAAAATAATCAAAAATAAATCTGATACAATCTGGAACATTAATCTAAATGTCCCAGCTAGAAGTATGAAAGGTATTTTAATGTTATTCGAAGACCCTGAAAGAACAAGCACTGAAACTTATTTTAATCCTAATATAACAAACGTAGAAATGACAATAGAAGGCGTTCCAAATCAATTATACAGTCAAGGAATGAAAGCATATCAACAATGGGATGAGATAAATAAATTCTTTGCTCTGAATTCAAAACGAAACAAAACAACAAACACAGTTTTAAAAGATATACATTTATCTGATACAACATTAGAAAAATACTTAACAAATAATTATGCGTTATGGTTAGATTTACGTTCAACAGATGATAACTTACTACATGGTTCTGGTAGAAGAATTGAAAATGCATCAGAAGGTATTACAATTCAAATAACAAAAACAGCAGGAGCAGCAAATAAGCCAATAAATGTTTATCTTTTTGTTATACAAGATGCACAAATTATTTTGAAGATGGAAGATCTAGGGAAGTTAACTATTAAGTACGACCCCTTATTTTTTTTATTTTATTTATTAAAAATGGAATTACCAAAATACCCTCATTGCGCTATTATTTGTGGTCAAACTGGATATGGAAAAACAGAGTTTGTTCTTGATTTATTAGAAAATGAATATTGTAAAGTGTTTAAATATATTGTTATACTTTGTCCAACTATTCAATGGAACAAGGCGTACAAAAATCGTGAGTGGATTGGTAATGTTAGAAAACCAAAAGCAAAAAATCTAATAATAGTTAATCCTATTGTAAATGAAGAAGAAAAATTACAAGAACTATTAAGAATGTCTTATAAGAAATATGCAGGACATTCAACATTATATATTATAGAGGATTGTAGTGCAACAAAAGAATTAACAAAAAAAAAGGGATATGCTGTCTGAACTTGCATTTTCAGGACGACACGCTGAGCAATCGGTCTGGGTAATTTCACAGAGATACAACTCTGTTTTAAAAGATTTAAGAGAACAAACAAAATGGTTATGCATGTTCTGCACAAAAGACAGATAGTTTTGATAATTGTCTAAGAGAAAATGATGTTATTCCTACTTTGGAAGAAAGACAAAGATTAAAAGAAGAACTTAAAAAAAGAAACATCGTAAATTAATATTAAAGACAGACCAACCTACTGATTATTGGGTAATTGATTAAGTAATGCTTAAGTAATGCTTCAGAAATGATTAAGTAATGCTTAAGTTATATAACAAAAAATAGCAATAAAAAAGCAATGCTATTAGAAATACTAACAATTATAACAAACACTGCAGTATTATCATTAGTTGGATATGTTGTATTCAATTTTTTTTAATTCAAAAATTTATTATATAAAATGAACGCCGAAGAATTATTATATGAACATAATATTGAAAACATAGATTTTGATTCGAACGGATGTGATAATGACAAACAAGAAAAAAAAAACGTGAAAGATTATCAGCCGTTGTCGCTGGTGGGGGTAGTGAGCAATATCTGGGTAAAGAATTACAATTGTCAGAAATTGATACAATGACACCAGAACAAATACACAAACTATATTGTAAATATGAAGCAAGATTAAGAGCCAGTATGACCAAGACATTAGGAAACTCTTTTATTAATTTATATGTAATAGGTGTATCAAAGTACTTAAACGTTGTTAATCCACCAAATTTAATTCAAGATTTAGAGGAAGATCCTTTTATCAATCACGCTTTAACTAATGTATGTTGTGAACTGTACTATAGATATGGAATGTATCTTGCTCCTTTTACTGCATCGTTAACAACAGCAAGACATATTGACTTCCAAAAGAAAGACGAAAATAATGACATAAAAAATGACGAGTGAAAATGAAACTAAAGAAGAAATAAAAGAATCTAGCGAACGGCCCCCTATTTAAAAACCTCAACAAAAAAATCCAAAACGAGTAGCCGCTGGTAGGAAAGGTGTAGAAGCAAGAAAGCTAAAAGCTGAATTAAAAAGAAAAGAGACAGAAAAATTAATAAAAGAAAATATAGAATTAAAACAAGCTGGTCCCCTTCAAATAACAAAAGATGATAAAACTACGGATTCTTTTTCAACAGACGGACATGATTCGAACAAAAATTACATATTAGCATTATGTTTATCAATTGTAGTAGGTGGATTGGGGTTGTTTTTTTATAAACAAAGTGATAAACCAGAAAAAATGATTAGAGAAATCATGTTTGATAAAGAAAAATTAAGCGAGCAAATCCCTTTAAAAAAAACAGAAAAACAAAAAAAAGAAATTGACCCTTTTGAATTTAAATAATTTTTTTTAAAAATGGGAAAAATAGAAAAAAATAGATTCAATTACAGGCACGTTAATTTTTTCAGCATTCTATTTATCAGCTATAAATTCTTTTTTAAAATTATGTAAATTATATGAATTAAAAAAAGAAGAATTAAAAAAAGAAGAATTAAAAAAAGAAATAGAAGAATGGGATAAAAAAAATCAAAAATTAGAAAAATTAAAAAAAGGAACGGAAGAATTAAAAGAAGAATTAAAGGAAGAAATTGACCCTTTTGAACTTAATTAATTTTTTTTTTTAAAATGGAAAAAATAGATTCAATTATAGACATGTTAATTTTTTCAGCATTCTCTTTATCAGCTATATCATGTAAATGATGTGAATTAAATGAAGAATTAAAAAAAGAAGAATTAAAAAAAGAAGAATTAAAAAAAGAAATATAAGAAGAAATAGAAGAATTAAGAAATTTTAAAAAAATAGAAAAATTAAAAAAAAATTAAAAATTTAATATAAAAATGGCAACACCAAAAGACGGAAAACAAATAGCAAATATGTTATATCATGCTGGAGTGGAAACATTATTAACAGTTGGATATGCAGAAATAGGTAGAAAAAAGTATTTAGAAGGTCAGCACCAAAAGTAGATTTTAACATGAATGATATTTTTATGTTATCCATTGATATATTGCTTGCAATGGCAACAAAAGACATGTTGATTAAGCAAGGCATTATACCTGCTGATATAATGAAGTGAATTTTATTTTCTTAAAAAAATGGCAAGTGCTTTAGCAATGATGCTTGGTGGGGCAATTACAAATGCTTTTGCAATTTCAGGTAATAATTATTTATTTTCACATATGGGTAGAAATGCAAATGAAGAGAAAATAAGACATGATAAAGCTATAGAAAAATTAGAAAAAGCAACAGAAGAATGGAATAAAAGAAGAATTCAAAGATTAGATTAGATTTATTAATGAACAATTAAAAAAAGAAAATCATGCTGTTCAAACTTTTGATGATGTTGATCAAGCTATGAGAGAATATTATAATGTTACGGGTAAACAATTAAATAATTTAGATCTTAAACCAGTATTAAGTGATTTTTATACTCCATCAGAAGATCAGAAAAATAGAGAAATTGCCTTTGTTATTGGTGGTATGGCATTAACTTTTTTTGTTGCTTGGAAATTAAAATAAATTAAAACCATAAGGTTGTGTATCTATTCCATTATCTAAGATATATCTCTTATCATCAAATGGAGTCATACTCATTTTATTTATTTCATTAACATACATTTCATGTTTATTAGAGTTTAATGTATACATTTTATTCATTTTAGGTTTATTATTAGTATTATTAAATAGACAATCTTTATAATCATCAAATTTAATATCTTTCTTTATCGTAGTTTTTCCAATTCCTTTTAATTTCTTTTTTCACTTAAATTTGTTAACGTATAAGAATAAGCTTTACTTCTTAAAAAAACTATTTCACTCATAATTTTCGAATTAAGTTCATCTTTAAATTTACCAATTACTTTTTTATTTTTTTCTGAATATAAAGGGTGATCTGTAGGATAATTCGAAGTATCTAATTCATCTATTATTTCTTTCATATCTTCGTACATATCTTTAGTTTTAATACTTAAGAATATACTGTCGGTATTATGAACAATTAAGGGAAATCCACAATTAAAATTTTCAGTTCCTGTAGATAAATCATATACAGTTCTTTTTTCTTTCCCTAATGATATTATCTTTTTTACATTAGCAACATGTTCTTTTTCTGTTATATTTAATTGAAATATATTTAGTTCATCTCTTCTTGTAATAATGTTAGTATTATATCCTAGAGATGTTATAAGGTAATGTAAACATGAAAATGTAATTTTAGATTTTTTTTCAAAAACAAAAATTACAATTTTTTCCTTTTTTATAACCATCTCCTTGATAAAATCCTCTAAAAAAGAATAATTTATAATTATAGTCTTTGTTAAGAATTTTATATGAAACATATTTCTCTTTTTTATCAGTATAAAATCTTTCAAATTGTTCAGCCATTATTTTAATACTTCCTTTTGAACAATTCTATATTCCTTGTATGATTTCATAAAATCTATTATTTTAAAATCGGTTGGATATAATTCTTTACAGTATTCTAAACATTTATTAAAAAGATTTAAATCTTGATTACTTAAATTCCAAGAATATTTTACTCCCCACTTAGTTTGATAAATTCCACTAGTTCCATCTGCAAGAAAAAACCCTTCGATAAAAGCTCTTTTTTCTTTTAAAGTTGATGGTTCTAATTTTAAGAATTCATTTTTCAAAGGAGGGTTTAAATTTTCTTTATAATTATTATTAAATAAAAGATTATTATTTAATGATAAATCTTTAGGTTTAATAATTTCATTATTATCTTTGATTAAAGAATGGTCTTCAGTTACATCAACAAATCCTAATGGTGTAACAACTCTAAACATTTCTTTATTTGTTTCATGTTTGATTATAGTTTTTATTTTAGAGAATCCTTTACATGTCCAAACTTCAATAATGTCTGGTTTACAATAAAATTTACCATTTGAATATTCATACTCATCAGTAATATTTTCTATTTTTTCAATAAATATTTTATTTTTATATCTTATTATTATTGGAGTATCACCCAAAACTTAGTCTGAAGCCACTAACTCATTCTTTTCCCATAATTTATTAACAACATTACAATAAAAGTTATACATTAATTGTTTTGAGTAATCTAATATAGCCTGTCCTAAATAGACAGGTTTATTAAATTTAACAGAAGTAACTTTATTTTCGGTTGTAACAAAGTTATCATTAAATATTATTGAATCTTTAAAATTTGATTTATTTATATATTGTTTTCCTTCTTTCTTATCAGTAAGTAATTCAATCTCACTTCTTCCTCTGATGTTTTCCAATGTTTTTCCGTAGAAACTATTATTCATAATTTTCCATAGATCTTTTTCAAAAGCAGATTTTGATTTAGTTCTTTGTTCAGTATTAAAATTAATATACTTTGCTAACCAATTTGATTCTTTAAAAGAAATAGTTCTATATACTTTTGTTACTTTTAAACCAAGTTTAATATATTCTTTCAAAATAGAATGATGAATAATATATTTCTTTTTATCTTTTAATGTTAAGAATAGATTCTCTTCTTTACCTAATGGTTTATCTTTTAATAATTTTAACTGATAAGGAGATAAATCTTCTTTATCTATTTTCATCTTTTCCGGTGCTACAGGATATTTATATGTTTTCTTTTTACATTCATTTGTGTACTCTAAGTCACATTCAATTAAACATCCTTTTCCTTTTGGAATATTTTTATAATAAGCAGGATCCTTTTCCCATTTAAAATCTTTAGTTGGTAATTTCTGTGACATTGCCCAACCATATAAATTATTTGCATCAAGATATAGTAAATATTTTTCTAATAAGAAATCATTTAAGTTTCCTCCATTCTTTAATAATTCTAAACATTCTTTCATTTCGTTTTTATCTAATATTCTATTTTCATTATCATGGTGGTTAGGAGTATATTTATTAAATGCTTTCACATGTCTTGGTCCTAGAACACCAGAAAGTCCTCCTCTTATACCCTTTTCAAACATTAATAACATATCATAATCAGTTAATAATTCTAATTTTATTTTTGTATATTTTAAGCCACATTGCCATGTTAAACCGGAAGCAGAATAACAATAACAGGGGTCTATTTCATGATGTTTTAAAAAAAAATTTCTATATTTTTTTAAAGCATCGGCTAAGATAAGAACATCTGTTTTAAGATATAAATTAAGATAATCTAATAAACTTTTATAATTATAATGTTCCCAAACTTTTTGTGCATGTTCATACTTTTTTTCTGTAATTGTTTTTTGTTTAATGTTGAATAAAATTCTTTAATATCTGGAAGTTTTTATCTTCAAATTTTTCTATAGAATCAATATATTCATATGGATAAAATCCTTTTTGTTTTAGTAAAGAAATATTTCCATCAAACTCTTTTTCTAAAATAGGAAATTCATCTATTGATTTAGCAATATCTGATAAGCCTTTTAACATAAATCTATATGAATCTAGGAATCTTAATTTTTTATAATTTGATCCATAATCTATAGAAATATATTCTTCTGAGTTTTTAGAAAGAGGTTTTACTTTATTATATTCATCTTTATATTTAAACAATTCTTCAATGATAAAATGGAAGTCATAATTTGACCCATTATGAAAAAATACAGGTATTAATTTCGTTGCTTTACCTTCTTTTGTATTACACGATTGACACGCTGCTCCTCTATATTTACCTGAAAGATGATTATGTTCTCTTATTTTATTATTATTTTCTTCAAATTCTTTTTCACAAATATAACATTTAGTTGCTTCTTGAAATTTTTCTTCTTCATTCTTATTTAATATTGGCTCTTTCTTCTCATTAAGGTAAATCTTATAATTTATTTCATTAAATATTTTTATTACTTTTTCTACATATTTTTCTGCTGCATCATTACCAACATAAGAAAAGTATTTTGATTTAAATATTTCTGGATAATCCGAATGAACATAAATACCATAACTATTAGGTTTTTGTTTTCGTATTGGATTTGTATATGATTTATCTGGATTTGGTTGATTTGTAGATATTGGAATATTATCTGATTCAAAATCAGAATAGATAACAAATGGTAGTTTATTTTCAAAATGATGATTTTGAAATTTAAGAATATTTTTTCCTGATTCAGGCATTATAACATTACAACATTCGTGATTAAAAACATTCTTCTTTATGTTTTATCAATGTTTCTTCTCTTCGAAATCCTTTCATACAATTTCTACATGTAAACGATTTATGTCTATTCTTATTACACTTGAAACTATCTAAATCTTTAATTAAACAATAATGGGTATTTTCATTACTTTCAATGTATAAAAGATCAACTACATTTTCACTTTCTACGGTTGAAGTTCTAACTGGATTTAAAGATTGCTTATTTGTTTGATCTTTTAAAGCAAATACATTTATACTTAAATTATTTTGTTTTTCTACTTTTGGGATATCTTTTATTGCTACAGGATATTTAATTCCTTTCATGTTAATTTTATTTTCATATGCTTTATATTTAGATAATCTTTGTTAATCTTTATTAGCAGGATATAACTTTGCTAATATAGACCATAAAAAACATTTGTTGTCATTTTTATTTTGAACATTGATAATGTTTCTTGATTTGAATTGAAGAGATATAAGTAGTAATAGGTTATGCATATCCCGTGGCCGCCGCTTTGCCGCGCCCACGGGATATGCATAACCAGTATAGGGTTATAGAATAACAAAAAGTTTTAGCACACCCCCCCCCCCACCAAAAATGTTTTATACACATTAAAAAAGAAAGTTAAAATATGAATTACCGAGTAATACACAATGAAAGTTAGATAACTCTGTCGTGAAAGTTGTATTACCCGGTAATTGTCAATAAACAGCCAGTTTATTATGTACTGACATCGCATTGATTTTTGTTGATTACAATACGCTATTTAATAGGACATGAGTTTTAAATAGACTACTTCTACATTTCAATTTAAATGACAAACCAAGCGTACTGTATATCAATAATGAATGCGTAATTGGATTGTTGATGTTTAAATGTATAAATTTGAGATTTAAATGGCTTCGTATGTTTTTTATGTCTTGCCTTTTTGTTTGTCATGTCAACGAAAATTTTGTTTAAACTGTAATTAACAAATTAATGCCTTAAAAATGAAGCAACCAACAGCCCCAGATTTACCACTATATCCAGAATTACCTACAGAAGATGGACAAAATTATAGATTACAAAAAATAACAGAAATAGAAAAAACGTTAATAAATGAAAGAGATAAACGTAAATCACTATACAAGAAATATAAACGAGGAGTTAATGCAACGGATGGTGTCGATACAAGTCTAATTTCAATATCTGTTGTTTTAGCAGGTGTAGAAATTGCAGTTCCTTTTTTACTTCCCATACAAATTACAGCTGTCGCGTGTGGAGGTTTAGGTGCTTGTGTTAAACTTATTAGACGTAAACTTACAACAAAATCAAAAAAACATTATGAAATTAAAACAATGGCAGAAAGCAAGTTAAATAGTATAAAAGATTTAATTTCAAAATCTTTAACTGATGGACAAATAAATGAAAATGAATTCAAATTAGTTTTAGATGAATTAGAAAAATATAATGAAATGAAAGAAAATATACGTACAAAACAAACACAAACAAGAATGAATGACAGTGAAAGAAAAAAAATTAATAGAAGAAACAGAAGCAAGAGTAAGAAGTGAATTAAAAAAAAAGGAAAATATTTAATTTTCTTCAATAAAATTACTATAGTAAATGATCCTCCACCAAAATATGAATAAAATTTTTAATTAAAAAATGGCTGAAGGAGGAGAAATTGAAATGAATGATTTTGGTAGACAGGATGATGATGATGATGATGATGATGAAGAAACTTCTTTTCAAGATATGGAAACTCACCAGGATATAAATAAATATGATGAACAATTAAAATATGCATCACCAGAAGATAAAATAACCTACAAAAGTAAAATAATCAAAACAATGGTAAAAAGATTTTATGATTATAATAAAGAATCAGTAAGTAATAAAAATTAAAAAAAAATTCCTTTTAGGTAGAGATAATAAGGGAAGAAAAATGTTATATGTAAGAAATAGAGCTGGTAAGGAAGTTCAATTATCAAAATACAACAATAATTAGGATTATTAAAATTTTATAAATTTAGTTATATTCAAAGAAAATATGGAAAGGGTGGTACTGAATTTATCAGAGATGTTTTAGATGTAGAAGATTATAAACTTCCTGAAGGAATAAAAGAAAGTAGAGCAGATCTTAAAAGAAAGGCCGATAGGCCGAACCCCTGGAGCGTAGCAAGTCGTAAAGTTAATACCATAGGAAAAAATGTAACTTCCAAACAAGAAGCAGAATAAACAGTTGATGACAAAAAAACATCCACAAAAGAAAATAATGAAGAAATGAAAACTATAACAAAAAGAGAATATGAGGGTATAATGAAAGCGCAAACAACAATTGAAGAAGCGTATAAACTTAATAAAGCAAAACTAACTAAAATAGATAATAAAATAGAACAGGAAGAGACTAAATTAGAACAAACTAAAAAAGACAATGATGAATATCAAATAAAAAGAATAAGTAATCTATTAACAGATTTGGAAATTAAGAGAAGTGGAATATTAGAGGCAATTAATATTGATAAAGATAGACTGGAGGAAATAAATATTAATAAAGATGAACTACGTAACCAGGTAGATAGAATTAAACAAACAATGCGTAAAATATTATATAAAGATAAAACATTAGGGGAAAGAATTAGAACATTATTTAAAGAACAAGGAATAACAATAGTTAGTGTTTTAACTGCTTTTGGTTTGATTATTGATGTTATTGTTGAGGCAATTATTCCTTCTGGTAGTGGAAGTAGTCCTCCACCTCCGCCTCCTTCAGATAAAACAGATGCAAAGGATTGGATAAAAAACAATTAAAAAATCTTGGAAAACTATTAGCTAAGCTTGCAGGAAAATTAGCAGCTGCATTACCAGGAATTATCGGTGCCATTGTGTCTTGGTTGTTAAATGCAACAAAAGACGTAGTAAATTGGTTTGCAAATAATTTATGGGCTTTTCTTGTTTTAGTTGTTGGCTTATTATATGCTGCTGCTAGGGAATATTTAAAAAAATAAAATTAAATTAATAAATCTTATAGATGATTATTCCTACAATACCTAATACAACACTTCCAAATAATATTGCTTGTTTATTTTCTTCATGTTCTATATTCGGTTTATCTTGAACAAATTTATTAGATTGTTTTGGAATATCATGAACAAGTTCTGGTAAAGATTTTTTTGTTTTTGTTCCATCTAATTTATCTAAAGAATGAGAAAAATGTTTATTATTTATATCATCGTTAAAGCCTAGTTTTTGATCTTTTGTTGTGATTACAATTTTGTTATTATAACCAACAATTGTTCCAATTTGTAATCTCATATCACTTGGAGACATATATAACCCAATACCATAGACATAATTAACTTTACTCCGAGCGAATTTTAATACTCGTTCATAATGAGAAATCTGAGAGGGTAAATCTATGGGAATATTAATAGCATCTTGAACGTTTGCTAAGAATTGTTTTTGAGCATCAAATCCTGTACCTATTTTTAGTATATCTACACGTGTTTGAGATTGTGCTCCTAATAAAGCCCACACAAACGTTCTAATACTTTCATTAATACGTTCAATACCTACTTTTGTAAAACCTTCTGATTTGTCTAGAATAAATGTTGTCCAAGCCATATTTATATCTATTGTATGCTTAATAGAATCGTTTATATTTAATAATGGTCCATTCTGAGAATGATTCATTCTAAATTCAGCACTTGGTTTATAGTATTCAGTAAAACTTCCTAAACCATGAGAAGCTGTTTCTAATTTTTGTCTCCAATCTGTATGAGGTGAAATTTGAA